>BPLR01018540.1:0-98399 GCA_021605095.1 Caerostris extrusa
TTTTCTTGCTAAGCATGCATAACCACTACCTGGTGACGGAGACTTTGGCGCAAATACCATACTCCAAATCACCGCGCGATACATACATTTCGTTAAATTATGCATGAAGCCAGAACAAGTAGCAAGTGAACAAATAACAGTTATGAACATTCAACTGAAGAAAAGGGAAATTTATTTGCCTTCATATTTTTGCTTGGGCGAAAGGCAAGCCGGGCAAGGCAAATTAGGAAGTACCGCATAGTAAATGTCATAAATATCTCGCACAGGCGCACACTTCGGCAGCATGTGCTACAAGAAGAGCCATAAATATCCGTGGGATATAAAACCCCTCGGATGCAAAATGCTTATCTTGAGTCGATATCTCTTTTATTTAAAGCCATGGATAGCTCCTTTGCAAATTGCGTTAAGGGCCTTATTTGTGAAGAATGACGGAACTTTAATGATTATCATTAAAAGCGAAATAGAACGACATGTGCACTGGTAGAATGATCTGAGTTTTGCTTATGGAGGAATTTTACATGAGAACTGCTCATTTAAATATTGATACAGCCATTAAGTAATACAGTCAGGTAGATTTAAAAAACTGATTGATGAGTTTCAATACAAAGAATGATTTAAATTTGTTTAAATCATTTTAAATGGATGTGGATAGATATAAATATCCCTATTTTATGCTTAAATTTTAAGATTTTAATTATGTCAGAAAAGATTTTAAGTTAAAAAAATTGTGGAAATGCATATTATAAAACAACATTTTAAAAAATTTAAATCTTCGTTCAAGTATATTTTTTAATATTATATACTGTAATAAATTTTTATCATATTACTTATTGTCATTATTTTAACTAATTTGGCAGACATTGATTATGCTTAAATATTTATCTACCCTACTATAACTTTTCTACCTTAATTGCTAGTCAAAGATCTATAATGTTAATATGTAAATTTTCTAATCTATTCTTTATATATAGAATTCAAAAATTATTTATCACCACATATTATGCTAACTAAATTTTGCTTTCAATCCTTTAAATCAATACAGAAAACTAATTAAGCGAATAATATTATTAAGTAAATAGGTAATCTTTGCAAAATTTCAAATTTATACTCATAATTTGTCTACATGTAAGTTAAATAATTAATTCCTTTCATTCATTATCTCAATCAAAAGGCTTCTATTCATATTAATAATGATGAATTTAGCCATGGACTTCATTAAAAAGCGAGAGTTCTAATACTGTAAAGTTAGCTCAAGTTTCTAAAAGGCAATCTTTTATCTGTATTTATTATTTTCTCCCAAACCATGCATAACCATACATGACTACGGACTTTAGCAAATACCATACTGCAAAATTCTGCGCTTTACATACATTTCGTTAAATTATGCATGAAGCCAGGAACAAGTAGCAAGTGAACAAATAACAGTTATGAACATTCAACAGAAAGAAAGAAAATTTATTTGCCTTCATATTTTTGCCTGGGCGAAAGGCAAGCGGGACCATACTGAAGGCAAATTAATTACCCCGCATATTAAATTTCATAAATATCTCGCACAGGCGTACACTTCGGCAACATGTGCTACAAGAAGAGCCATAAATATCCGTGGGATATAAAACCCCCTCGGATGCAAAATGCTTATCTTGGAGTCGATATCTCTTTTATTTAAAGCCATGGATAGCTCCTTTGCAAAATTGCGTTACAGGCCTTATTTGTGATTATCACTAAAGCGAAATAGAACGACATATGCACTGGTAAAATGATCTGAGTTTTTGCTTATGGAAGGAATTTTTACATGAGCTGCTCATTAAATATTGATACAGCCATTAAATAGTAATGTCAGTCAGGTAGATTTAAAACTGATTGATGAGTTTCAATATAAAGGATTGTTTTAAATTTGCTTAAATCATTTAAAATGGATTTTGGTAGATATAAATATTCCTATTTTATGCTAAAATTTTAAGATCTTAATTGTGTCAGAAAAAATTGGAGGATGAAAACAAATTGTGAAAAGCCATATAATAAAACATCATATTAATAAAATTCATATCTCCGTTCAAGTATACTTCGAGGTACGTTATACTGTAATAAATTTTATCATATTACCTATCTGAATATGTTTTAAAAGCCGAATAGATTTCGAATCTCTAAAAAACATCCAGCGTATTGCCGGACTCAAAATCAAAACCTGTGCATCGAGCTCCAGAGCAGTAGTCCCTCGACCATGAAGCTCCTCATATTGCACTAGATGCAATTTATCTACCAGTCTCATTGTTGTTCGTCACATGCTATATTGGAAGAACAACCTAGGATTGTTTTTCATCTAGCATATAAAGAACAATCTAGGATTATTCATTGTTTGCTAGATGAAGAACAATCTAAGAATATTCATAATACATTAAATTGACCCTATATATCTGTCCCGGACAGTATGTTGTATACTGTAGATGGAACACAAGATTATGATCCCTGATACATAAAAAAAATCTATTAATATTACCTTTAAAAACTATTAGAAGGTTTGCAACTGCTAGAATTATTATTTATTATTATGTTATTATGTTCATACTTATTATTATTATGTTTCATTTATGTTATTAACAATAAAATTGCCCTGTCTTATCTGCTTGAAAAAACCTTAAGTAGAAAAATTCAAAGAAATTATTTATCGCCACAAAATATGCTAACCCAAATTTACTTTCAATCCTTTAAATCAAATACATTAAAATTAATAAAACGAATATTATTAAGTATTTACTTAATTTTTGCATAATATTAAATTTAAACTCTAATCTGTCTACAATGATTCATTTCATTTTATTCATTATCACAGTCTAAAAAATTTATATGTAAATTAATAATGTTGAAAGTAGCCATAGACTTCATTAAAAGCGAGATTCTAATGTTTAAAAGTTAGCTCAAGGTTTCTAAAAGGCAATGTTTTATCTTTTATTTTTCTTACAAACCATGCATAACCATACACGACTACGGACTTTAGCAAATACCATACTCCAGAAATCTGCGCGATACATACATTTCGTTAAATTATGCATGGAGCCAGAACAAGTAGCAAGTGAACAAATAACAGTTATGAACATTCAACAGAAAGAAAAGCGAAATTTATTTACCTTCATATTTTTTGCTTGGGCGAAAGGCAAGCGGGCAAGGCAAATTGAAGTAATTACCGCATATTAAATGTCTAAATATCTTGCACAGGCGCACACTTCGGCAACATATGCTACAAGAAGAGCCATAAATATCCCTGGGATATATAAAACCCCTCGGATGCAAAATGCTTATCTTGGAGTCGATATCTCTTTTATTTAAAGCCATGGAAGCACCTTTACAAATTGCGTTACGGGCCTTATTTTGAAGAATGACGGAACTTAATGATTATCATTAAAGCGAAATAGAACGACATATGCACTGGTAAAATGATCTCAGTTTTGTTTATGGAAGGAATTTTACATGAGAGCTGCTCATTAAATATTGATACAGCCATTAGAAGTAATGCAGTCAGGTAGATTTAAAACTGATTGATGAGTTCAATACAAAGGATTGATTTAAATTTGTTTAAATCATTTTAAAATGGATTTTGGTAGATATAAATATTCTATTTTACGCTTAATTTTTGAGATCTTAATTATGCCAGAAACGATGAAATCAAATTGGGAAAATACATATTATAAAACATCATATTAAAAAATTCATATCTTATTTGAATGTACTTTGACTATGATATACTGTAATGAATTTTATTATATTACTTATCATTATCTTTATTTTAAATAATTGTGGAGACATAGATATATATATTGATGCTTAAATTTTTAAGATATTAATTATGCCAGAAAAGCTAGGTAGATGAAAACAAATTGTGAAAAAAGGCATGTTAAAGACATCATATTAAAAATTCATATCTTTGTTTGAGTAAACTTAATAATATTACAAATCATTATATTCATTTTAATTAATTTGTTAGATATAAATAACTCTATTTTTACTTAAATTTTAAAGATCTTAATCATGACAGAAGGTATAGGTGGATGAAAACGAATTGTGAAAAGACATGTTATATTAAAAAAAACATCTTCATTTTTCAAGTATATTTAAGAGTACATTATACTGTAATAAATTTTATCATATTACTTATCATTATCTTTATTTTAACTAATTTAGTAGACACAAATATATCTATTTTATATCTAATTTTTAACGTCTTAATTACGTCAGAAACGATAGAAGGATGCAAACATATTGTGAAAGGCATATAATAAAACATCATATTAAAAATTCATATTTTCGTTCAAGTATATTTCGTGTACTATGTACTGTAATAAATTTTATCATATTACTTTATTTAATGAAATCTTGAATATGTAAAGCTGTGAGAGCTTAAATATGATAAACGTGTTACGAATTTAATAATAAACTTAATAGTTACACATAGATAAGAGCGTGAGCGGAATTAAAAGCGTTGTCTTTTTAGCATACTATTTTATTTCATATTTAGATTTTCAATTTATGTTTCGTAATCAATTTAATTATAAATATTTTTTTGTCAGATAAGAGAAAAAATGAAAGTAGCAAAAATGTTTTGAAATTGTTTAAATATTTATGAATAATAAAAATAAAAATTTTCTATACATATATTATTGATTATTTTTATTTTCATTTGTTAAGAATAATTCATGCATTTAGTTTTTTTTTTATTAAAGGAAGACTGTTGCTGTTTAAGAATCGAACGATGTTATACAACTACTAGTAAAAATATTTAACATTTGAAACATAGCACTATGGTGTACACATTGTATATGGATGTTTTTGAAAACATGAATCCAAATTGAATGAGTATACTTTAATCAGAGCCACACGTCATTCAAATCTTTACAGGAAAATCTCGCCAAAGTAATTTTATATATTAATCTAGAGGCAAGAATCTTTAAACGTGTTTCAAATTGCCTTGAATCTCAATTAAGGATTTTTATTTGCCTTGAATCTTCTGTTTCAATGAATCTAAATATTGAATCTTGCTTATTTCTTCTGTTTAATCACATTGAATCTTCTGTTTCATTATCGACTCTGATTCAAACTCTGAAAGAAATTTAATTAAAAAGAATCTTCACAAGCATGGCGAATTGTGAAAATAACAGATATTATCGCATTATATCTGTAGGTCAGAAAGTCATTTAAAATGCATTTAAGGAGGTCGTTGAGAGGGTGAGTAACCCTAGGTTAGTCCCAGGAGGTATTACATTCTTTTCAAATTGCATTGAAATAAATGTCATCGAAGTGATACTCACATTGAAAAATTTGAGACTTCATGAACATACGGCAAACAATGTTTTTGTTTAATTGAAAATACATCCTCCTCCTCATCATCATCATTGGCGCAACAGCCCCATGGTGGGCGAAGACCGTCTGCGTAATGGCAGATTACGAGACGAGCGATGTTTGCCCTTTTAATACGCTTTTATTAGTTTCACCTGTTTGTTTGTTTGTTTGTATTTGTTTGTTTGTAACAGACTCTTTGGGCTCGATTTTGTCCTACTTTAAGCGATCAGATTTAATTTAAACGTTGTAGACTTATCAGGGACCGACGACAATAAAATATTTTGATGAGTTTATTATCTCATCATGATTATTATTGTCCGGATTAGTGATTTTATTTTAACTTATGAAGAGCAATGTAACCCATGTAGAATGAAAGTACCTAAGACATTCAAACTACGTGGGACAGTGGCACAACGGATAACGCGCCTGACCTTGGATCAGGAGATTCCCTGTTGGAATCCTGGCTGGCTCGACAAATTCGCATTTAGCCTTTGTTTTACACACAATTAAATTATTGTAAGAACTATAGTTCCATTCCTCCGTACTGGGACCTCATTTTAATATTATAGTTTAAAAACACTAAAAACACGCTTTTAGAGTTAATCAAACTAAAAAGTGAAAAATAATTGTTAACATAAGAATAAAATTACTGTCACTGTTCTAAAAGCGTGGGGTGCTTTGTATGACATTTTTAAACTAACTCTGCATTTCGGAATGAAAGTAGTGAAAAATTATAACGATTGATATCGAGTACTCCACGCTTTTAGAACAGTGAAAGTAATTTTATTCTTATGTTAACAATTATTTTTCACTTTTAGTTTGATTAACTCTAAAAGCGTGTTTTTTAGTTTTTTAAACTATAATTTATTTTTATGGGACAGGGTTGGCAACCCTATGCCCAAAGCTCAATTGCCATATAATACTGGGAACTACAGTTTAAAGTCGATCCCGAACCCCTAGTATTTTTTCCTTGCCAAATAGAATCGTCAAAGAGCTGTGACAAAAAGTACGGCCACGGCCATTTTATTTGTTTAAAGGGAACTTAGAGAAAAAGGAAAGGACAGGAAGGGCAAAAATCTCGAAATAAACAGAACTAAAGTACAGAACTCCCCAAACTTAATAGTTACTTGTTAATTTTGAGGCGCGAGAGAATGTACTCACAACAGTTTTTGAATGTTGTGTACATACAACAAATGGACACACAACATTTTGTGTCCTTCTACCAATCATAAATTGGTTGGATTTTGTTTGAAATAATCATATAAAAAAACTCAAATAATGTATTACGTAGCGTGCAGTTGAAAAAGAAATAACAAAAATCTGTTCCTTACATAATTAAAAAAAAAATCACATGTATTCACAGCTAATGTGTTAGAAAATAAGGCCTTATATTACCAAATAATATAGCTTGTAATTCTGTAATGAAAATTTAAAAAATGATGGAAAAAAATTTTAAAACTTAGTGGGAAAACAAGTTTAAGATATTCTGCAAGTTGAATATTTAACCACAATCTAAAATAATGAAGATTTGCTTTGAAGTTCAAGAAATTAATATAATTTATAAATGATTTGTTTTAAGTTAATAAGTATCTTTAAGGTTTTGTTGAAAACTTATATCGTGGGCACATTACCAACCCTTTGAACCTTTGCCAATACAAATATTATTACTCTAATTCAACCTAACCTAACCTAACCAAACTTTCACTAGGACAGTTATTCATTTTTGACATGAACCACGCCCTCACAGAAACATGCTATTAAGGTGTTATGTGTTAATTGGAGTTACTAGCTCCAAAATCTTTTTTAACAATGTTCCGGTACACAAATTTATTTTTTATCGTATAAACTAAAGTGACGTATATGAATCGAATAAAATATTTTCCCAGCATAATAAACGAGCTGCTTAAAATACAGAATTCTTTGTTACCTCAGCCTGAGTTTGGGAAAATGATTTACCTTCCTCCTTACGTGTGGTATAGGTATCTCCAGTTGAATGTAAAAACTTTGGTATTAAATCTAGGCGGTGCAGAGAACACTTTTAAATAAAATACGCCGAACAATAAAACAGAGTCCTCAATCTGTCGTAAAAATAACATATGCAGCTCGTGATATGGCACCAATCTAATATTCGCTTCCATCTACGTTTTTTTCTTTGGTTACGACTTTGCAGAGGTTTTTATTGCTATCATGAACTAATATTGGCTGTAAAATAAATAGAATTTTGTGTGTGTCAATGTAAAATGTTGATTTAATATTAAACAATGATTTCTTTTTTTTTCTCTTTCCTTGACAGATGCGATATAAAATTTATTTTCTCACACTTTGGAGAAAAAGGGTATTTTTCGTTTTATTGGTTGGCAACGTTCTGCTATTTAAATCTCAATTCGTTCAGTAAATGCTTATTATATTTCAAATTTTACAATTATAAGAAAATGTTGTGGTAAAATGAGATATTTAATGAAATAATTTTGATAAAATATAATAAATGGAACAGCATCTATTTTAGAAGTTCTATTTCTATTATTGGTAGCTCTAATGGCAATACGTCTCATATTCGCTAAAGAGGCATTAAGAATATTTTCTCTGTCATTAGAACTGTTCTAAATATGCTAGCAGTAAAGCAAATGCTAATGCCATAAGAGCTTTTTGGTAGTGCTTTCAACACCCGTCGGGCAGTTGAAAAGAAATAACAAAATTTATTCCTTATAAAATTAAAAAAAAAATACAAAAAAAAGATTTCATAAGTAATGTGTTAGAAAATAAGGTCTTATATTAATAATACAGCTTGCAATTCTTTAATGAATATTTAAAAAAATAATTGAAAAGATTAAAAACTTAGGGGGGGCTGAGTTTAACACATCCGACAATTTAAATACTTAACCATAATCTAAAATAGTGATTTGGTTTGTCGCTTTACGGTCATTTTTGCACACTTTAGGCTAATTAGACCGAGACCTACAGTGTAACGTTGATTCCAAACCACTATCAAGCGCCCAGGCCACCTCCACGATTTGAATCTGAAGCCTGTAGTTCCAAAGGCAGGAGAGCTAACCAATTGGCTATCAGGCTGCCTAGAAAATTTGTTTCAGGTTTGACAATGTACATAATTTATTAATAATTTGTTTTAAGTTAATAAGTATCGCTAAATTTTGTTAAAAACTTATATCGTGGGCACATTACCAACCCTTTGAACCTTTGCCAATACAAATATTATAACTCTAATTCAACCTACCTAACTTAACCTAACCAAACTTTCACTAGAGACAATTATTCATTTTTGACATGAACCATGCCCTCACAGACTCATGCTATTAAGGTGTTATGTGTTAATTGGAGTTACTAGTTCCAAAATCTTTTTTAACAATGTTTCTATATACACAAATACACAAATTTATTTTTTTCTCTTATAAACTAAAGTGACGTATATGAATCCGAATAAAATATTTTCCATCATACTAAACGAGCTGCTTAAAATACAGAATTCTTTGTTACCTCAGCCTGAGTTTGGGAAAAATGATTTACCTTCCTTCTTACGTGTGGTATAGGTATCTCCAGTTGAATGTAAAAACTTTGGTATTAAATCTAGGCGGTGCAGAACACTTTTTAAATAAAATACGCCAAACAATAAAAGAGAGTTCTCAATCTGTCGTAAAAATAACATATGCAGCTTGTGATATGGCACCAATCTAATATTCGCTTCCATCTACGTTTTTTTCTTTGGTTACGACTTTTCAGAGGTTTTTATTGCTATCATGAACTAATATTGGTTGTAAAATAAATAGAATTTTGTGTGTGTCAATGTAAAATGTTGATTTAATATTAAACATTGATTTCTTTCTTTTTTTTCTCTTTCCTTGCCAGATGCGATATAAAATTTATTTTCTCACACTTTGGAGAAAAAGGGTATTTTTCCGTTTTATTGGTTGGCAACGTTCTGCTATTTAGATTTCAATTTTTTCTGTAAATGCTTATTATATTTAAAATTTTACAATTATAAGAAAAATTTTTTGGTAAAATAGGTTATTTAACGGCATTTAGTTTTGTCTGTAATAATTTATGTTTAGTGTGAATGTAAACATGACGAATATCTTTAATAAAACTTACCATGGCAGTTATAGCTTATGATTTAGTTGTTGAATATAATATGATTTAGTTGTTGAATATAATATGATTTAATATAAGGAATATTTCTGTATGATGTTTTATTTACATGGAATACATAATTTCGTACAGATTATTCTATTATATAACAACATGTACGACATTATGTAACTGTAATCTTTATTAGAGCTATGCGTCGTCGACATTGGCATTAAACATAAATTATTCTAGCCAAAATCTTTTATTATGTTTTATCAAAGGTTATATATTATATTAAAGGAATTACTTCACTGATTAATACTGTATTGCTTAGTATAAAAACAGTTTTGGTAAAGTAGGTTATTTAAGGAAAAAAAAAAATTTGATAAAATATAATAAAAAGTTTCTGCTGTAATAATTTATGTTCAGTGTCAAAGACGACATGACGAATAGCTTTAATAAAACTTACAATGGCAGTTATAGTTTATGATTTAGCTATTGAATATAATATGATTTAGTATAAGGAATAGTTCTGTATGACGTTTCATTTATATGAAATGCTTATTTTAGTACAGATTATTATATTATATAAAAAAGAATTACTTCAAGGATTTAGTAATATGGATTTTTCTTTTGAGAGATATTTTTCAGAAATAAATATATAGCTCTAAATATTTATGGATTGTCTTTATTTTTTATAAAGTGAAGCCAATGACGGTTGTCCATTTTGTGGTTCATAAATAATTTTTCTATACTTTTAAATAGTATATATATATATATATATATATATATTTTCAATTTATAAAATTTATCTATAATTTATAATAGTGTGTAGGTTGATTTCGCTTTGTTGGATAAACATTTTCGGTATTTTCTTCTGAAACTTCGTGCAAAATTTCAAAAATGTTCTTTTCAGCAATATTGTATAGAAATAAATATATATTTAATTATTGCTCTAAATATTTATGGATTGTATATATAATAATTGGATATATAAATATTTATGGATTCGATACATAATAATTGGATATATAAATATTTATGGATTGGATATATAATAATTGGATATATAAATATTTAAGGTTTTAATTATATATTATGAATTATAAAGTGAAGCTAATGATGGTTGTCCATTGTTTTGTTTATAAATAATTTTTCTATTAGGTTAAAGTAAGTGTGTAGGAAGATTTGGCACTATGTAGGATAAACAGTTTTTGATATTTTATTCTGAAACTCTGGGGCAAAATCTAATCATTACAGACGAAATTAATTCACATATAAAAGTGAAATACAATGAACATACCATACATACAACGAACGTACCATGATGACCGTTAAAATTAAGTCAATGGAGAGGTGTGGTGAGGCACAACGAAGATTTTGCAAAAAAATTCTAAAAAACAACATAAAAGTGCACATGTAAATTAAAGAAGGTGTAACAGAAGATGACTTTGAAATCATGAAAGTCGTGATGGTGAAAAAAGTACTTTAATACCGTAGGAACATGGTTATTTTAGAAGCTCTGTTTCTATTAATGGCAGTTTTAAAGGCAATGCGTTTCATATTCGCTAAAAAAGCATTAAGAATATTTTCTCCTTCATTTGAACTGTACAAAATATAGAAGTAGTAAAGTAAATTCTGTTTCCATAAATAGCTTGCTAGGGCTTTCCAGGAAGAAATTTTTATATTTTTGTAAAGGATCCTATTTGAAAACCTCTGCGCAGTTCAAGAAACACTACAAAGGTTGCTATAAATAAATTTTTTCAATAAAAAGATATTAGGTAAAAAGAATACACTTTCTATGTTAATCAGATATTACTTCATAAGGAATATCTATTATTATATGGACAAAGAAACCGAAAATTTAAATTTTTGATAAAATTGGTTACATTTATAATGGTATTAAATTTAAAAAAAAATATTTTTCTATATCTATATAACTGTATGTTAAAATAACACTTCGGTAGGAATAATTATACACTTCTGTTGTGAAAATTTATCGTTTGAGTTAAGCAATTGTAATTTTTAATGGATGAATACTTTATTATACAAGAAAAAAATGTACCTGAAGTTTGCATAATTTTTATGGATTATATCATGTATCAGGGAAATGAGATTAACAATGAAATAATTTCAATGTTACTAAGTAATTATTGACCCTAAATTTCTAAATCCTTGTTCTTATTAATCAGCCAATTAATTAGATTCCGGAGAGGCGATTCCATTAATAATAGAAATGTTTTAATGATTTATGTTAAACAACAATACATTGTTTGTAGGATTTGATGACTGAGTGACTAGCGCTTTGAAGCTCGGTACTGGAGATTTCGGGTTAGAGTCCGACGGTACCATGGATGTAGGGTTCGGATTGTACTTTACGCCGTAATCCCTGGTCTAATATGACTGTTGGGCGTAGGTCTGACAACCCTACCGCGTAAAAACTCAGCGTCACGGAGCCAAATCAGACTTCTACCTACGAGTGCTCCATCACAACAGAAGCTGCCCCCTTTCCCTCCTTCCATGAGAGCACATGGGCTCTTGGATTTGGTCTAGATGTTGCTGTCTACCAAGTGGGATAAGAATTAGTAACAATTGTTTGTTTTGATGTAGAATAAGATGCATAATGACCAGATAAGTTTTTTTTAGCACCTTTTTTACAAATAGCATATACATGCGTCAGTGAATATTATTTAAAACCTGTTTAAATTATAAAATTATGGTGTCTTTTTTTTATTTCTTTACTGTAATAAATTGTTTGTTATATGTTTACACGGTATATTTGAATTGTTTTTTGAAATCAGCAGCTTGGTTGGACATCATTTGATGCTGATGTAATAGATAAACGGCAGATTCAGTATTAAACAGAATGTATTATGAGGAAAGTCACTCAATCCACTCGTAATACAATCACAATTTGTAAAGCACCCCTTTAAAGCAGCTATAAAAGGGAAGAGTGCTCGCCCCACATAGCCTCCTATTCAAACCAAAAGAAGGATTTTTAGCTTCTCATGTTCATGAGTTTTTTCTGCAACATAGAGATGGGAATTTTTGAATAGGTTTTAATTTTGGAGTTTCGAACTCTGCTACCCTAATCTCAAAAGTTAACAGCAAAGATATATCAGGATCTTTTTTTTTTTATATCAGCAAAACGAAAAAAAATAAAATCTAACGACAACGAAACTGTAACTATAAATCATGTTACAATTAACACAAGAGCAGAAATTTATATTTTTTTGTTTAGTATAGCTGTAAAAATAAATAAAATAAGAATAATATTTTTTTAAACATTTTTAATAAACATAAAAACACATTGCATAAACAATTTAATTGCTTTTTAATGTTTCCTGTAAAAGTTTGTTTTCTTTCACGGCAAGTGTTGTTGAAGAAAAAAATGTTTTTAAAATTTTCATACCTAAATTATTTTTAAACAATTTTGTGTTTAATTGTTTATGTAATGTTTTCTGTAAAAGTTGTTTTCTTACACAGCAATAATTGTTGCAGAAAAAAATTGTTTTTAAAATTTTCATACCTAAATTATTTTTAAAACAATTTTAAGTTTAATTATTTATGCAATGTTTTCTGTAAAAGTTGTTTTATTACTTGGCAAGTGTTGTTGCAGAAAAAAATTGTTTTTAAAATTTTTACGTCTATTTTTACATTTATTTTTAAAACAATTTCAAGTTTAATCGTTTATGTAACGTTTTCTGTAAAAGTTGTTTTCGTACATAACGATAATTCTTGCAGAAATTTTTTTTTTTTTAAATTTCCAAACCTGTCTATATTTTCGTATTCAAACATAAACATAAAACAAAGGCGGCTTCAAAAAACTTCAGTTTCATAATTAATGAGCACTAGTCATGTAATCAGAACTTCCTTTAAAACTTCATTAGAAACTGAATAATTACCTCTGGTTTATAAATCTGGTTGTTTCCATAAATTCTGCTTAAATAAATAAGCAAGTTCTTAAAAGACCTTTGAATAATTCCATATATAATAAATATTTTCTGTGTTTAATAACTTTTTTTATGTAGAAATAATGAGATTCATTATTTTTGTCTGGTTCGTTGTTAGAAACTTCTGATAAAATTTTAAAAAGTTTTTAACTAGAAGGACACATATATTTTAAATATTAATTTAAAATTTTGATTAATTAAAAAATATTTCTTTAATAGAATCTTATTCCAAATTGCAATAAAAACGAACAGATATATACATATACATGAGCATTAAAATATTCCAAGAATTTATTAATGACAGTAATGTTATTAATTAAAATAACTTTTTTTTTTTTTTTTTTTCGTAAATAGTAATTAAATATAAGACTTTGAGATGAAAGTTGATTAAAAAAATTTTAATGTCTGCAATCTTTAATGTTTGAATAAATTTATTTCAATTAAACGACTTATTTGAATTTTGAGAAAATATTTCTTCTATTTCTTAGCAATCAAGCCATTAAACTTTCAGCGTACTGATTTCACCATGCACTTTTTGTAGTATAATCGTGTTTGAAAATTTATTAAAAAGTTTGATTTTAATTAATGTTTTTCTTTTTTAAAAAACAATGCTCTTTCACAGATTTTTCATTAAATGTTTCCGAGATACATGAAAGAACGGCTTTAATTATTTAAACTATAACTTTATAATGCAACAATTTCCATTCTTCTCATTAATTATTCATTTAATTAATAAATATGTACAAAAGTATTTGTGAAACTATTGTTAATATATTCTTTCATAATTAAATTATTGAAAGTGGTTGTTCCATTATTGAATTCATCTATTATTATATTTCTCACTTTTTTCTCCATTTTACATGTTATGAATTTAATAAAATATATTTTATAATCTGTCTTAAGCAAAACTTTGTCATATTTTCATATGTTTTTAAAAATTGGTTTGCATAATTTTATTTCTATCATATAATTGCAATTACTTCTAATATTACGAAATTTCTTATTAATAATAATAGTAAATTCAACTTTATATAATATTAAATACATAATAATAGCTGAATATAATATCAAATTCAGCTATTATTATTTTTATCACCTTATTCTCCATTTTACATGTTTTGAATTTAATAAAATATATTTTATAATCTGTCTTAAGCAAAACTTTGTCATATTTTCATATTTTTTTTAAAAATTGGTTTGAATAATTTTATTTCTATCATATGATTGCAATTATTTCTAATATTACGAAATTTCTTATCATTAATAATAATAAATTCAGTTATATATAATTTTAAATAAATAATAATAGCTTAATAAATATTAAATTCAGATATTATTATTTTTCTCACCTTATTCTCCCTTTTTCATTTTTGGAATTTAATGAAATATATTTTATAATCTATCATAAGCAAAATTTTATGTCATACTTTCATATTTAAAAAAAAATGGTTTGCATAATTTTATTTTTATCATATTTATTGTAGTTGCTTCTAATGTTATGAAATTTCTTCTTTTCGTATGCAGTACATATTTTTTAAACTAGATGAATTAAAAAAAAAAAAAATATTTTGACATAAGTCTGAAAGTTGTGATAGTATTATTACACGGGCAACTTTCACAGCTCTCTTTCGTATAGAAAACGAGCTTTTAAATACTACGATTGTTAAGTTCTCAATTAAAACTCGAATATTTTTTGGTACAATGGGATCTTCTTCTTCTTCCTTTGCGAGCGGCTAGCTCTCTGGCATTTGGCACACAGGCTTCAGGGTCGAATCCAGGCAGTGACATGGATGTTTGTGAGAGGTTCGGATTCCCGTTAAACTATAGGTTCCGGTCTAATGACCGGTGTACAAAATGACCGTAGAGAGACAAACAAAACCAAATTTTTATTGGCGCAACATCTACATGGTGGGGGGCAAGGACGTCTGCCTACTGGCAGATTTATGTACAATATATTAAGCACAAGAAAGTGTTACATGTAGGAATAACAAAAACGGAAAAAAAGTTCAATTTAAAATCTTCCTCTTTTCGTATTTTATATGTATCATAATGTGCTGTGAGAATTGTTTTAAGTGGCAATAACCATTAAACTGACATTTCCCATTTTTCTTTCCAATTCATTAAAATCCTATTTATAAAAATTATAAAATTCTTGTTTTGTTAACAATAAGAATAGGCATTGATTTTCATCTTAATTAAAGAAGAACTTATATGTGTATCTTTTTGTATAGAAAAAAATACTCACGAATAATCAACAATAATTTAATTCTAGCTAAAAAAAAATCTGAATTTCTCCTATACCATAGAACAAACAAATCTTTCTTGGAATTAATATGTTGGTTCTCTTTTTCGAATTTTTTTTCTTTTTAAAATAAATACCACTTGTCAGAGCAGGATGAGATACATTCCAAAGGAAGCATTTTCAGGAAACCACGTCTTCTACAATGAAAGATTTGTCGTTTGCCGCGACGCTGTTGCCACCGGTAGGAAAATATAAGAAATCTCATACATGATCCTAGTTTCTTAAGATGAAGTTTCATTATTATCTGTATCATAATTCACTGTGAGATTTGTTTTAAGTGGCAATAACAACTATATTGACATAGTAAGTTTGAATTTAATTTCCTATTTATTCTTTGCAACTCATTAAAATCCTATTTATTAAAAATGATAAGTTCACATTTTGTGAACAATAGGAATAGACAGTGATTGATAGTTTGTATTTTTGTAACAGAAGAAAATTCTCTCTAATAATCAATCAACAATAGTTTAATTCTAGCTAAAAATAATCTGCATTTCTTAATTACCATCAAACAAACAAACCTTCTTGGAATTATTATATCGATTCTTTTTCGAATTCCTTTTCTTTTTAAAATAAATACCACTTGTCAGAACAGGATGACATACATTCCAAAGAAAGCATTTTCAGGAAACCACGTCTTCTACAATGAAAGATTTGTCGTTTGCCGCGACGCTGTTGCCACCGGTAGGAAAATATAAGGAATCTCATACGTGATCCTAGTTTCTTAAGATGAAGTTTCATTATTATCTGTATCATAATTCACTGTGAGATTTGTTTTAAGTGGCAATAACAACTATATTGACATAGTAAGTTTGAATTTAATTTCCTATTTATTCTTTGCAACTCATTAAAATCCTATTTATTAAAAATGATAAGTTCACATTTTGTGAACAATAGGAATAGACAGTGATTGATAGTTTGTATTTTTGTAACAGAAGAAAATTCTCTCTAATAATCAATCAACAATAGTTTAATTCTAGCTAAAAATAATCTGCATTTCTTATTTACCATCGAACAAACAAACCTTCTTGGAATTATTATATCGATTCTTTTTCGAATTCCTTTTCTTTTTTAAAATAAATACCACTTGTCAGAGCAGGATGACATACATTCCAAAGAAAGCATTTTCAGGAAACCACGTCTTCCAGAATGAAAGATTTGTCGTCTGGAGCGACGCTGCTGCCACCGGGAGGAAATAAAAGAAGTCTCACACGTGATCCAAGTTTCTTATGATGGATTATCTTCTGTTGATGAATCGCCTTTTAGTCCTCTTTTTGTTGAGCTTCTCTGCTTGCTCCACCAACTGATTTATTGGATCTTGTGCGCTTTCCTCTGGTTATTACTTACTATTTTCTGTCGGCTATGTGCTATGGAGTTTCCTGTGTCTGGTGAAGATGTTTTATAAGTTATGTTTTGCAATTTAGTGGTCATTTATTTTCAGCACTCGGTGTGATTTTTGGCGTGGTTTAATTTTTTTTCTGCTTTATTCTTGGGAAATGCGTGTGTTTGGTTTAATTTGTTTTTTGGGGTTTGTTGTTCTTAATCAGTCACGTTAAAAATAAAGTGGCAAACGGCGAGCTGTTTTTGAAGTAATAGAATAATTATCTTAATTGTAGAGAGTTAAATATTTCTTTTAGAAAGAGACTAGGAAAAATAAATGAATCCCAACTTAACATTTTAAAAATGTTTTCCCTGTTAGTGTTTTATAAATATTTTATTTAAGAAATTTCCTAATTTGTTCAGGAATTAATTTTTTTTTTTTTTGATAAGGGTTTTGAGTTTGGGTTTGAGATTATTATGACAAAGGTTAACAGTTGGTATTTTAGGGATAACTGCCCTGCATTTTTTTCTATCGTATGAATAAAAAAGCCAAAATCTAATTAGCTACAATTAATTAAATTTTGACGATTAGAGATTTTTTTAACATTCGATTTAGATTAGAGGTTTTTTTAGATTCGATCTAAATTACAGATTTTTTTAAAATTCGATTTAGATGAAAGATTTTTTTTTAAAATTCGATTTAGATTAGAGATTTTTTAGATTCGATTTAGATTAGAGATTTTTAATCTAACCACTGAAAGTTAAATTTAGTAAACTTTAAGTGGTTTAGCAGTCGATATTTTTATTATGACAAACAGCGACATATTATCACCAGAAAAATGTTACTGAACTCTTCCTAAACGGCTGGACCGATTTTGATGAAATTTTTGTGTGTGTTTGACAAAACATGAGAATGTTTTTTTGCTATTCCTTTGTTGTAATTCTCCACCAGATGGGGCTGCAGTATATCAGCTTCTATACCGTTCAACCATTCACTATGAAAATGGGTAATAATACGTGTTCAAGTATGGAAAATAGATTCGCGTTATCCATTTTATTGTTACTTGTCACCAGATGGTGCTGCAGCACTTCATCTTATATGACGTTCGAAATGATATCCATGAAAATTAATATGCACATATATTGGAGCATGGAGAATATATTCGCGATATGTAATTTTCTACAATTCAATATAATATATATATATATATATATATATATATATTATATGTATTAATGTTTATAAACTATATATTTATTAATGTTTAATTTCAGAAAAAGCAAAAATCTACCATTACTATAGATTAAATGTTTCTGTGAATGCTTATGTTTCATTTCTTATAAAAAAAGTTGGAGATTTAATTTCTAATAAGTTGTTACATTTATTTGGTGGACAAACAAAATCATAAAAAACAGTAAAAGCTGATTCTTGTCAATAAGCCTTTTTTTTTTTATTTGAAGAGCAATGAAAATATTCTAAATATATTTTTTAATCAACAAAAAATTGCAATTTTTAATAGGAAATTACCAATTAAATAAGACTAATTGAGAATAGAATATATAGAATATATTTTAATTTAATTTTCGTTAATATTATTTTGAAAATAAAAAAGATGAAAAAAAAAAAAGGAATTTGAAAATAATTTATTAAAATAAAATTATATTCTAATAATTAAATACTAATTAAATAATATAATATTTAATACTGATACTAATTTAAAAATTTATAATTTCTATAAATTTAATTAAATAATATAATATTTCGTTCTCTTCGTTCATTTGATGTTTAAAAATTATTTTTTTGATGAATTATAATTATTTATTCATATAAAATATCATTTTTGATGCTGTTGCATAAAATTAATATTAAACCACAAAGTAATTTTTAACTAGTATGAATTTTAATGAATATTATTATGAATTTCTTAAATTATTTTCTAGGCTACCCTAGATAATATTAATTATTTGAAATGAGATTCTTGATATATTATGAGATCAAACCTCTCGGATCTAATTTCAGACCTGTCATTAAAAATATTTTATTTTTACAGGTGCCCATGAAATGCATATTGAGTGAGCATTGCTTTGGATTTTGAAGGTTGTGATCTATTTGATTGATACTTTTCTACACACTTTTGGAACTTCAGACATTTTTCGAACTTACTTTCAGTGGCCATTGAAGTGTTTGTGTTCGGATACCCACTGCGCAGACGAACTTTTGTGGTCTGTGCAGACGATCATCGGGGAAGATCCTTCGGAAATATTCCTCAGATGCTGTTCGCCACCCTCTGTTACACTGTATCGGTAAGTTGGCAATTTATATCTAGGATGACCATGAATTTTCTATCTTATTAAAAAATGGCGTGAAACAGTCAATAAAATTGAAATTATTATAAGCATTAACAAATTATTTTTAGTAATTTTTTAACATTTATGATTTCCAAGTGTTTTTAATTTATTATTTTTATTTCATATTATTATATTTAACGTTATTTGACTAAAATAAAATTTAGCTTTTGAATCAGTTTAATTCTAAATTGATTTAAAATATCTAAAATTGATTTATAATGCCTTTTTTTTAATAAAAGCTTAATGTTCAGTTACTACAATTAATGAATCATTAGAAAATTGGTTTGAATATATCTTTACTATTGAGTATAATAATTACATAAATAAGCAAACCAGAGGAAAAATAATTTTAATAACTATAATGTATAACCGTGCTACACAATGGCAAGAGCGCCCCCTGTGGCTTCAGAGGAAACGGTCAGTTGGCCTCGAGACTTTCACCCGACTCTTCCTCTGAAAAATGTTTAGTTTGTAGTCTCTTATCCCCAGAGGAAATATATTTAGCGCATCCAGCGTGTTAGTTGGCCTACAGACTCTCACCTGGAGGAAGTATATTTCGCACATCTTGCGTATAGCCGAGTATCGGGTTTTCTGTTTAGAAGGGGAATCATCCCTCGAATCTATAATTATGTGTCTTTAAATGTGTTAAATATTCTATGCCTCTAATTGAATCTGTGTGGTGTTTGTGGGTGTGTCAATAATGCCTGAGTTCTTCAACCTGTGCCTTGAGTATCTCAACCCCACCACACCCAGTTACAATATGGTTGACCAACTTGCACACTAGAAATTCTTTTATAAGATATAATGTCTTTCATTAATTTCGAATACTATGCTTTAAAGATTATATATATAATATATATATATATATATATATATATAAAACGGAGAGAAATAATTTTTGTAGGACTTTTATTATTCTTAGAAAAGTTGTTAGTTTTTAAGTTGTTGTTACATTTTGTTATATTTTTATATTTTAGAAACAGGAAAAAAATAGATATAAAAATAACTCGGGAATTTAAAAAATTTTTTTTTGTGAATCCGTGTCACAAAGATACAGTAGTACAAAAAAAAATTTTAAGTTTCAAAATACTTACAAAGTAGAAAAATACGAAAAACATGCTTTTAAAGTAATAATTGATGAAAATTTATGCATTAATCCGCACAGTGTCTTTTTCCAGCAATACTAATGACTAATATAAGACGACCTCAAATTTTATATCTAAAAAATTAAATGTTTTATTTATTTTCTTATTTAATTTTTATTTTCTATTTTATATTTTTTTTTTCTATTTCATTCTATTCTATCTTATTTAAGTTTCTATTTTTTTCTATTTCAATTTTTTTTTCTATTTTATTTATTTTCTTATTTATTGTCATAATTTATTCCCCCCCCTCCTTTATAGCAATATCCACTAATTTTAACCAATGTATGTTAGAATATGTGTTAAATAAAAATAATAAAAATTTTAATTGCATATAAGCATAAATTTAAGTAGGAAATAAGTAAAACTTAGAAATAATAAAACTTAGATATAATATTTATATATAAATAAGTGAACAACGTTTATTTGAAATTATAATGCTTACTATAATTATATACACGGAAAAGCGTCACTCGGTCGGTGGTGATATGTATTGATAACAATTTCTTATAGATAATATCTTTATGTTACATAAAAAGTAACAAATTTCTAGAATAAATTTTAATTCTAGAATTTTGTTTCACAGGAGAATTTTTCCTTAATTCTGAAACTATATTAAAAGTTATTCGTTGCAGGAATAAGTGTCTTATAAAGCTATCCCCTTATTTCTAAAAAATAAAATATAATATAAATTACGAGTTATACCTTCTAAACAATTTAAAAATTGTCAAAGATCCAAAACTTTGGTTGTGGTACACCTATTTTTTATTTTATTGCACAAGACGGAGAATAAGTTAAAATAATGGCTTCCTTTTACCTCTCTGTTAAAATTTATTTATTGCAACTGGATATAAAAATAAAAATGCTATTATCTTTTCTGCTTTTCTTCTGCACAATATTTTATAATATAAAATGGTTTAAATAGAAAACAAACTGTAGAAAAAATTTATAAAGCCGTCAAAGTATACATTACATCTTTTAAAATATTTGAAGAAAAGGAAGTCATCAAATTTTTTGATAAATATATTTTGATGAGTAATTACATTTCAAAAAGGCAGCCATGTCATAAAATAAACGACAGGACACATTACTCATAATAAAATAACTATCACACAAAAAATATTCTACATTAAGCTCCACAATCCTAATATTTCTTTTTTCCTCCATCTTTTTTTGTGTATAAAGATTCCTCACACCGACAATCCTACTTTTTCAATTCCTACTATTAGTTCACACTCTCCCTATATATATCTTGTTCAAATTTTCAATCGTTAATAAAATACTTTTATTCCTACACTCAAGTTCAAATACATTTTTTTGAACTTGTAGTGGATGACATTTGATGTTAATACAGTTGTTTCAAATATTAATTCATTAATTAAATTTAATTAATTAATTATTTTTTTTTAAGTTTAAGTTTAAGTAATAATAGATGGCGCCAGATGTAAGAGGAAAATTTCAACTTTATTTGTAAAGGACTTTTCTGGATTATAGTGACAAAAAAAATAGGAATTCACTTAAATTTTTTTTATATTACTTGTTTGTATATAAAAACAAAAGCACGAATAGATGACACATGACAATTTTCATGAGTAATTACATTTCAAAAAGCAGCCATGCCATAAAATAAACGACAGGACACATTACTCATAATAAAATAACTATCACACAAAAAAATATTCTACAGAAAAATTCTAGCTCCACAATCCTAACCTAACAATTCTTTTCCACTATCTTTTTTGTGTACAAAGATTCACCACACCGACAATCCCTTTTTTTTGTACATAAAATAACACAAAAAAATGTTACAATGGGTAAAAAAACAACAGGAAAACCAAACGGAAAGATTAAAAATACCCAAATAGGAGGAAAAAAAACGGGAACGAAAATGGGAAAAACTGGAAAGAGGGAGCGAGTATTTCTAGAGGTCTTTTATCATTCCCCTCCTATCTGATGAAAGATAAACATCGACCGTCACCAAAGCGTTATTTTACAAAATAACAGAAAGGGTATCAATCATCGAAAAAGGAAAAGCACCCCCCTCCTTTTATCGTCTGCGCCGAAAAGCTTCCGGAACAATGAAGACCCCGGAATCGATGGACAAAGCTTCCCAGAAACCAGGAATAATCTTCTGGAATGTCTACAAAAAAGTGATACATGGATGTCTTTAGGTATCAGACGTTTATTTTTCCCCCTGGAATTAAATTTTTAGCTTTTGCTTGAAACACCTTGTAGTTTAGTTGTATGGTGCTGTGGGTCTGTGACGTGGATTTAAGTTTTCAGAAATTTGGGATAGAGTTTAAAAATATTTTTTTTTATCTAGAAATTCTGTGTCATCATTTAAACTAAACTATCTTCTGTAAGAAATGATGCATTGAAGTTTTAAGACTTCAGATTTCTTTTGTAATTAAATCTGTAGTTCAAAGTTTGTGTTCAAATATATGAGCAACTATAGTAAATTAGGATAAGAAATTAGATTAAAATGGTTTAAACAAATAAAAAAAAAATTGCAGAAAATATTTATAAAGTCAACAAAGTATACATTACATCTTCTAAAATATTTGAAGAAAATGAACTCATAAATTTTTTGAAAAATATATTTTTTGTCTACATTATTTTTTCCTTTGGATAATATTTAGCTTACTAAAATCCCAAATTTATTCAATGTTTGAAATATAAGTTAGTTGAATACATTTAACTTTTCACAAAAGTATTTATATTTTTTTCTTAAAATTCTAAAAACACTGCTTTATTTAAACAACTAATAGATTTAAAAAAAATATTTATATAAAAAAGCACGAATAGATGACACATGACAATTTGGATGAGTAATTACATTTCAAAAAAAGCAGCCATGCCATAAAATAAACGACAGGACACATTACTCATAATAAAATAACTATCACACAAAAATATTCTACAGAAAAATTCTAGCTCAATCCTATCCTAACAATTCTTTTTCCACCGATCTTTTCTGTGTACAAAGATTCACCACACCGACAATCCTACGTTTTTTTTTGTACATAAAAAATAACACACAACATGATACAATGGATAAAAAAACCCAGGAAAACCAAACGGAAAGATTAAAAATACTCAAATAGGAGAAAAAAAAAACGGGAAAAAACTGGAAAGAGGAGCGAACATTTCTAGAGGTCTTTTATCATTCGCTTCTATCTGATGAAAGATAAACATCGACCGTCACCAAAGCGTTATTTTACAAAATAACAGAAAGGGTATCAATCATCGAAAAAGGCTTCATAATCCTAACAAAAAAGCACCCCCCCTCCTTTTATCGTCTGCGCCGAAAAGCTTCCGGAACAATGAAGACCCCGGAATCGATGGACAAAGCTTCGCAGAAACCAGGAATAATCTTCTGGAATGTCTACAAAAAAGTGATACATGGATGTCTTTAGGTATCAGACGTTTATTTTCCCCTGGAATTAAATTTTTAGCTTTTGCTTGGAAACACCTTGTAGTTTAGTTTATGTGATTCTGTGACGATGGATTTAAGTTTTCAAAAATTTGGGATAGAGTTTAAAAATATTGTTTTTATCCAGACATTCTGTATCATCATTAAATTTATCTTCAGTAAGAAATGATGCATTGATGTCTTAAGACTACAAACTTCTTTGGAATTAAATCCGTTGCTCAAAGTCTGTGTTCAAACATATGAAAAAATATAGTAAAGTAGTATAAGAAAATATACATATTAAAATTGAAATTATTATCAAAATTCATTTTATCATGCGTGAGTATAATTTATAACAAATTACACCAATGAAACTTAAGTATAAAACGATTTAAATTGGTTAAATTAACTTTCATAATCATAACTGATTTCTAAACACTGTTTTGGAAAAACTGAATTAATAATCCTTTTATATTTTGAAAGCCATGCAATTCAAAATGAAACACGTGACTTGATGTTTGCTATTGGTTAGTCTCAATAAATATTTTATGTAAATTTTCAAACAAACATAATTAAAATCAAATAGTGGTTTACGTTTTATTTACAATGAAAGTTTGCAATGGGAGGCATTCAATACTGATCTCTAAGTACTATTTGGAGAAAACTGAATTAATAATCCTTTTGGATTTCCAAAACCATGCGATTCAAAATAAAACACAGAGCGCGTGACTCTATATTGGGCACGTGACTTGACTAAGTCTCAGTAATTATTTTATATAAATTTTCGAACACACATATTTTAAAATCAAGTGACATACTTGTTTTTACTTAAAATAAAAGATTGTAATGGGAGGCATTCAATACTGATCTCTAGACACTATTTTGGGAAAATTGAATTAATAATCCTTTTATATTTCAAAAGCCATACATATAAAATACATATATTTCGAAAGCCAAGTCATACAAAGCACATGATTTGATGTTGGTAAATGGTTAGCCTACTCAGCACATATTTTATGTAAATTTTCAAACACACATAATTAAAATCAAGTGGCAGATCAATTTTTATTTAAAATAAAAGTTTGTAGGGGGATTCATTCAATGCGATGTAAAATATTTTATATTTTATCAAAAATTTCTTGTGGATGCTATGGATCTCCTCAGGAAGACATCATGCTAATACGTCACATAATAGTCAGTATTTTGTGTTGATTCTTATCCCACTCGGCCGACAGCAATATCTAGATCAAGTCCATGAACCTGTGTTTTCTCAAACAACGAAAACTACTCCATGACTTGAGCCCAATTGGCTTTTCTGACAACCAATGCAAGTCAAGATATGGGCAAGAATTGCTTGAGTCAAGCAACATTTTGGGCGAAGGGGATATACCTTAAGGACTGACACATGACGTTGAGCATGAAGATAACCACTGCTGAGCCTAGAATGAGCTATTTGTTCGGATCTACTACCAACCCCAATTCAAGCAGCACTAGGACGATTACAATTATGTAACTCATGTACGGGGGCCTTTCTCCAAGAGGAATGGATAACTAAGTTAACCTTAGAGGCAAGCTCCGAGCCACTTTTAAGGTTATTCTCCTTGGTCAGATCATCTGCAATCTGTTGCTGTAAAGACCCATATGTGATGTAACCCACTGAAAAAAAAAAATATTATTATGATAGGCACTAAAGCAACCCAAATGCCCAAAAGCTGAACATTATTAGTATTTTGTAAACTCATTAATTATAATAACCACTTATTAAATTATCAATTTATTTTTGCTTTTTATTTTGAAAAATAAGGACGAGACAAAAAAATGGCAATGTTGTATTTTTTTTAAAAAAGACAATGTTTTTTGTTTTCCACAATATTTGCATAATTGGATAAATAGAAGGGATTCAGGAATTTCTAGTGAGATGTAGCATTAAATAATATCGAGGAACCTACTATTAGATACTATTTGAAGCATTTTGACCATAATTTGTACTTATTTACTTGTTGTTCAAGGCATAGTCCGTGCTAAATTGAATTCAGCATGGATTCAGGACGTGAAATGTAAGCCTATTTGTTAAGAATATTACTACTGGACCACGAATTAAGCTCATTTAGCATCAAAAGAAATAAATTTTAAACTTTATAAATTTAAATTTCAAATAAGTTTAAGAAAGTTATTTAAATGAAGAAACCGGTTAACGCAAAAAACTGATATTCTGTTATGAAAACTGTAAATCAAAAGTTAATTACTCATGCTAACTAATACTGTTTACGTCTGTAGCGACTATAGATTATTTATCATTTTATATATTTTCTTATGTTTTTAAGATAAATAATTTAATCTAATTCATTCAAGTGTAATACATTAAAAAATTTGCAATTTACAGACTTGCAATTATTTTTATTTTTGAACAATATGCCACACTATTTGCCAATTAAAAAGAGAAAATACCTCTTCCTATTCAGTCATTTATGAAAATATTTTCAAGTTTTATTGTAAGATTACACTTTAGAGTTGCCTTTCTGGTATCTAAAATATAATCCAGTATCATTAATCTCGCGTAACAAATAACTCTTTCCTAGGATTAAACATCAATATCTTATGACATGATATAATTTCACATTCTAGGATCACTGGTAACTTTTACAACATTAAATATTTACCTTCACAGCATAAATAATGATATTTCAGATTTTACGGTAAAATCCCCCACTTTATAACTTGCTTTAACTTTTACAGAACTAAACGATGGCCTCCTATCCTTCGATAACAAATAACCGACAAAGTCTCTTTCAAGATTTTGGCTTTTATTTATGTGTTTTACAGGAAAGATCCCCGCCATTTCTTGCAAAATGTCATGGCTTTCAACTAGATGAAATATTTCTAACGTCTCAAAATCGAAGTAGCTTGTCTCGATCAAATATCTTGTAATTCTTTCTTTCTTTATAAATATTTCAAAATAAAAATCTAGGTACAGAATATATATTTTAGTTTATTAGTTTGGTATAAAATAGTCATGCATGTATTATTTTCAGTGAGTGTCGATGGCATATGTTAGATGGAAATGCATACTATGTTACTGAAAAATATCAGGAATTTTTTTTTAAATAAGTGAAGTGCATGTGAAATGCTCAACACTTCATAATTAGTATGCAATATTTGATCAAATCGAAGTAGAGAATTGTCTGCAGTTTGAGATCTAGTCCAAAAATATAGTTAGACTTCATTGAAATCTAAGTTGAAATTGAAGAATACCTAATCTTACCAGTGTTATGTAGTATCTCTTGTACTAGATTTAAGGTTACGTGATAATGAAGTATACTGTATAATTATAATCATGATGTAGGATAATATAACTATAATCAAGAAGGATAATAATATAATCATGAAGGATGATAATATAATCAAGAAGGATAATAATATAATCAAGAAGGATAGAATAGCTATAAACATGAAAAATAGTGTAACTATAATCATGAATGATAGTATAATTATAATCATGATGAATGATGGTATAATTATAATCATGATGAATGATAGTATAATTATAATCATGATGAATGATAGTATAATTATAATCATGATAAAGGATCGTATAACTATAATCATGATAAAGGATAGTATAACTGTAATCAGGAGGATAATGTAACTATAATCATGAAGGATATTATAAATATAATCAAGAAGAATAGTATAACTATCATGAAGGGTAGCATAATTATAATCATGAAGGATAGTGTGACTATAATGATGAAGAATAGTGCAATTAAAAATATTGCTCAAAATTACTAAAATCTAAATCTAAAAAAATAACACTCAATCCTTACCAGTTTAATGCATCTTTTGGTTTAGAAGTACATAATTTTATTCATTTGAAATATATGTTATATACCCGTTATATACCCGTTATATACCATATTATTTATGCTCATAAAATATTATAAAATCAAAAATAATGATTATTTAACCAAAAGTTCCTTCTTTTCTGTTTCTGGATAGTATAAATATAATTAATATATATATATATATAAGTATATATATTAGCGAGACAGAAGTATAGAATTCTCCAGTTATAATAACTCATCGAAACCTTATGCAGAGCAATCGAGACTGCGAGGCAGTTAGTTTTCACCCATTTAAACGATGCCGAAATCTGTATAAAATGGCGAGTCATTCTAATCCGCAGATGAAACACCATCCTTCTAGCACTAAATTACAACCTCAGCCATTTCATTCGGCCACAGCAACACCTTATTATTTGATGGCAATAATGATGCTTGAAGGAAAGCAGTTATTTATTAACTTCATCAAATTAATCCCACAGTAACACTGAATACCGAATTACAATCACTGGCTGTAGAATTCCAATTAAATTATTCGCCAGACCCCGAGTAAATAAAGGCTGAATCTTTAACACTCCGAACACGACACCGCCAGATTTTTAAATATTCCCGCTTGATTAAAAGGGGGTTTGATTTCTGGGTCTGAGTTTCTAAGTCTAGGGCAACTAAAACAAATAATACTTACTTTCAATAGTACGTCTATAATCATGAAGGATGCCATAAATATAATCATGAAGTATAGTATAAATATGATCATGATAAAGGATAGTAAGTATAAATATAATCATGATAAAGGATAGTACAAATATAATCATGATAAAGGATAGTATAATTATAATCATTGTAAAGGATAGTATAACTATAATCATGAATAATAGTATAAATTTAATCATGGTAAAGTATAGCATAACTATAATCATGAAAAATAGTATAAATTTAATCGTGAAGGATAGTACATCTATAACCCTGAAAGATAGTATAATCAGTAAATAAGGATAGTAATAATATAATCAGGAAGGATAGCTTAACTCTAAACATGAAGAGCAGTATAACTATAATAATAAAGCATATTATAATTATAATCTTGAAGGAGAGTATAATATAATCATGAATGATTGTACAACTATATACATGAAGAATAGTATAGCTGCAATCCTCATGATACCATAATTACAATCCTGAATGATAGCATAACTGTAATCATAAAGGATATTATAAAAAATATTTTTCAAAATTACTAAAAATCTAAAACAAAAAAACAAACAAACCCACGCAATCATTACTGTTTAGTGCTCTAACTGATATACCTTATAGAAGTATATAATTCTATTCATTTGAAGTTTATTTTACTTTATTATTTATGCTCATAAAATATTACTATTTCAAAATAATGATTATTTTACCAAAAGTTAATTCCTTTCTTTTCTTGAGTTAATGAAATAAAGGATTCGAATTATAATAATAATTTGGTTACGATAACTTACTTAAACCTTATACACAGAAATCGAAACTGTGAGGCAGTTGGTTTCCACCCATTTAAACGATCCCAAAATCTGATAAAATGGCGATTCATTCTAATCCTCAGACGAAACGCCATCCTTCTTGTAATAAATTACTACAACCCCAGCCATTTCATTCGCCGCAGTAACACCTTATTATTTGATGGCAATAATGATGCTTGAACGAAAGCAGTTATTTATTAACTTCATCAAATAAATCCCATTGTAACACTGAATGCCGAATTAAAATCACCGGCTGTAGAATTCAAATTAAATTATTCGCCATACCCTGAGTAAATAAAGGCTGAATCACCCCACTCAGAACACGACACCACTGGATTCTTAAATATCCCAACTTGATTAAAAGGGGGTCTGATTTCTTTCTCTGAATTTCTAACTCTAAGGCAAATAAAAAACAAATAATACTTAATTTTGATATTACATCCATGATCACGAAGGATAGTATAAGTTCAACCATGGAGGATAATATAATTATAATCATGAAAAACAATATAATTATAATCATGAAGGATAGTATATTTATTAATCCTAAAGGATAGTATAACTATAAGCAGGAAGGATATTATACTTAATCATGAAAGATTATATAAATATAATCAGGAAATACAATATAATTAATTAAAAGCATGATAAAGGATAATATAACTATAATCATGAATACTAGTATACATTTAATCATGAAGGACATCATACTATAAACATGAAGAACAGTATAACTATAATCAGGAATGATAGTATAATTACAATCATGAAGGATATTATAATTACAATCATGAAATAGGATAGTATAATATAATCATAAAGGATAGGATAGGATAGGATAGTATAATATAATCATAAAGGATAGGATAGGATAGTATAATATAATCATAAAGGATAGTATAATTGTAATCTTGAAAATAGTATGTTTATAATGATGATGAAGGATAATATAACTATAATCAGGAATGATAGTATAATTACAATCATGAAGGATATTATAATTACAATCATGAAATAGGATAGTATAATATAATCATAAAGGATAGATAGATAGTATAATATAATCATAAAGGATAGTACAATTGTAATCCTGAAAATAGTATGTTTATAATGATGATGAAGAATAATATAACTTTAATCAGGAACGATAGTATAATTATAATCATGAAGGATTATATAAGCATGAAGAATAGCATAGATATAATCTTAAGGATAGTATAATTATAATTATGAAGGACAGGATAATTGTAATCGTGTAGCATATTAAAACAAAATAATTTTCAAATTTTCTAACCGAAGAAAAATTGACAATCCTTACAGTTTAATGCTCTTTAACTAATATACCTTTTAGAAGTATATAATTTTATTCATATGAAGTTTATCTTGTCTATATATATTATTTATGCTTATTAAATATTAAAAACCAAAATAATAATTATTTTACCGGAGATTCTTTTTCATTTTTTTCTTGGTTCAATGAAATAAAATCTTCGAATTATAAAAAAAAAATAATTCAGTTACAATAACTTACTTAAAATTTACACAGAGAAATCGAAACTTGAGGCAGTTAGTTTCCACTCATTCAAACGATCCCGAAATCTGGATAAAATGGCGAATCATTCTAATCCTCAGATGAAACACCATCCTTCTTGCAATAAATTACAACCTCAGCCATTTCATTCGGCCACAGCAACACCCTCATTATTCGATGGCAATAATGATGCTTGAACGAAAGCAGTTATTTATTAACTTCATCAAATAAATCCCATAGTAACACTGAATACCGAATTAAAGTCACCGGTTGTAGAATTCCAATTAAATTATCCTTCAGACCCCGAGTAAATAAAGGCTGAATCTTTAACACTCCGAACACGACACCAGCGGATTCTTAAATATCCTCACTTGATTAAAAGGGGGTCTGATTTCTGGGTCTAACTCTAGTGCAAATAAAAATAAATAATGTTTAATTTAGCAGTCACTCTTAAGTTTGGCTTTCTTTCATAATAGTTTTTGGGAAGGATAAATAAAATGTTTATTGTGTTACGTTTTTGTTATATTATTTCTCTTCTTTATATATAAAGCAAGGAATTTATGTGTGTCTATCTGTCTGTATTTTCTGAAATTTTAAAAACTTAGATGCTTAAATGTTTTTCACTTGTCTCTAATTTTTTACATGGTGCGTTTTAAAAATAAATAAATACTTTCTTATTTAATAAAATTAAACTTAAGAATTAACATATCACATGAACATGACATAACCTAAGATGAAGTGTAATTTTTCTGTAGTTTTAATACTTAGATGCTTACATTTTTTTCGTCCTATTTTTTTTTACATGGTGCGTTTTAAAAATAAGTAAATAAATAAATAATTTCTTATTTAATAAAATAAAACTTTAAACCTAACATATTACATCGTATTACATTGTTGTAATATATTGATGAACTGTAATATGCCTGCATTTTCTGTAATTTTAATAGTAAGATGCTTAAATTTGTTCTGCACTGTTCATTATTTTTTACATGGTGTATTTTTAAAAAATAAATAAATAATTTCTAATTTAATAAAATAAAATAAAACACAACGTATTACATTTTTACAATAATACATTGATAAATTGTGATTTTAATAGATGCTGAAATATTTTTTCAGTCTCTGTCTATTATTTTTACATGGTGCTTTTTAAAAATCAAAACTTTTTTTATTTGATTAAATAAAATCTTAACATAACACAACGTAATACATTGTTGTAATACGAAATATATGATACACGAAACCACAAGGGGCTCACTTTGTAAACAAGCAGAATCTCAAGCCCGTTCGGTGAGTTTACAGAAAAGGGAAAAACAACACTTCTTGTCGACTCATCGCACAGCACTTTTCCTCTCCTCCGAAAACCTTCCTTTAAGAAAATCCGTTAAGGCGGATGAGGGTGAGCTTCCTTCTCTTCTCACTTGAGTGGACACTTCCTCACCCTCATAGTCTATCACCAATCACTATGTAGCAACTCATGACGTCGTTCATATCCCATCTGTAATTGATTAGTCCTATGAATGTCGAACAGACAAACACTAATTTCATGATATATCATTATCCATGACACTGATTATCTGCTGTCAGATTTGAGTGATTGGGTGATATCATACACTTGTTAAAAGAATATACATTCCTGTCCCCTAGGAACAGAAATGCTACATCTCTTCATGTGGGAAAAATGCTACACCACCTATTATTTAATATTCCATGAAAACTAAATTCTATTTCTACTTAAAAGCTTGTTTTTTGTTCTTCATCGAAACAATTGTTTAGCGGTATATTTTAAAAAATGATTTTAAGGTTATCTTATTTGACAACTGATAATATTGGCAATGGATTAAACAACTAGCATATTTTTTTAACCTTTTTTAAATACAGTATTTTATTAATTTTAAAATTTATATGTCTAGTGCAAAAGCCATTATCCCATTAATTTTGGGAGACATTTTTTTTCTGAAAATCCCTCTGTTTTATTTAAACCATTTATTTAATACTCCATGACAACTAAACTCCGTCTGTGCTTAACAAAGCTTCGTTATTTTGAGAAAGAATCGTTTGCAGTTATTTATCTGAGGCTGTGACGCTAGCTTCTGCGGTTAGCGATGACTAATGATGATCGGTGTTGCTTTGGAGAGCTCAGACTCGCAGTGATAAATGACCACGACTGTCACAGAGCTGGAGATAATATGCTCGGTTTTTTTTTTAATATATATTTTTTATTATTTTTTTGGTATCGAATTAAGCTGTGTATTGTTACTGGATTTTTTTAAAAAAATTCTTTTTCATCCATTATTTATAAATATATATGACAGTGTTTTCTGAATAAAGAGAATACTTGGAGTATTTTTGTGGCAACTTGCGAATTATAATGATACATAGTGAGATAACATATTTATTTTTTTGGTATTAATTTATATTGTTTCATAATATTATTACATATTTTGGGAATATTTAGAGACTATGTAGTGGTGTGGGGCCCTAAAACAAAATTGTGTGGTTCATTGATAACTCTTGTATCTAGAGTGCAGAAGGTCACAGATTCGAATCTATGGACGAGACAGACATCCCATGAGTAATCTTAATGTGGTCTCGATTAACATAATGAGTAATCGAGACCACGTCTCATGACATCCCATTAAGTAATCTTATGGTTGCCTACCTATGGCAGCCTACACCAGGTCCAAGAGACCTGGTCGCGTGCAACTGGTCCACGGCTAAGGGTAATATGCAGCTTCAATTTAGCAAAGCACCAGGTGGCCTGAAGACTACTAAACCTAAAGACAATGCTCTATGATCATATTAGACCTTGACGTACGATTTAAAGCGGATTACGAACCACCACAAAAATCCACAGCACCTCTGGAACTCGAAATTGACTGGCACCGAGCACAACAACGTTAGACAATCTGCCATTCAGGCCCTCGAACCTACTGACAACGTGAGCGATGCCCCGGTTCGATTGCACGACGCTTTCCAATCAAATGGCCCTCCTTTCCATTGGAAACATTTTGTGGTCAAGTTACCCCTAAACTGGGCTTTGAATTTGTTGTGCTGTCACATTCAGGGTGGTTCCTGCGTTTGAACTTCATAATGATAAAAATATCTCAAGTACAAAAATTAACAATTGAAAATTATGAAATACAAATATATCTAAAAATTGTAACTGCTTTGATATCCCTCAGTGAAAAATTAAATAAAATAAACGAATAAATTAACTCTTAGTAGTTGTTTTCTCGGCAGACCATCCAAATCTCATCAAAGAGCTTTTTCCCGAGCAAAATCACTATCTATGTGTTGTTCAGGCTGATGAATGGATGAAAAATGAAGAAACTTGATGTTATTTATAATGAGGTTGTACGAGTTTTGACATCCATATTTTGGCTGCCTGAAAGGAGTTTTCTGATTTTTCTTCCATATGATATTAAAGAGAACATCTAAAAGGAGTTCTAAAACTTCTTTTAGGTGTTACACGTGGGGCTATTAACCCCTAAAAGGCCGCCCTGATAGCATCTTACTAACTTTCAACGGATTGTTCGTAGCATGCATAAGTAAATTAGAAAATTAAAAAAAAATTATAATGCTCTGACTCCTGGTATAGAATTATAATAATAAATTATTATGCCAGATATAGAGGACTGCAATATCTAGTAATATCTACGTTTGGCTAGTAATGACTATAATATATAGTAATGTATAGGTTTGGCTAGTAAATTTTAACATCGATGTTCTCTGGGTTGGCATAAATATTGATAATAATGTAGAGGAAACGGAGAACCGGAGAGAATATCGCACTAATAATAACGCGACCTACATTGAAACTCAGTTCGGTTGAAACAATATTTTTTTTTGTCAATGTTTAACTAATCTTCTTAATTATTTATCAAAGATAAAGATAAATTGAAGTAGGGAGTAATTTGTATTAAAAGAAGGTAAAGAATATTTTCTAGTGTAAAATCCATATTGTATAAAAATCGTTGAATTACTGTAATATAATAAGGAAAACTTCCATGCAAACCAAAACCAGTAATTTGTATTAAAATAGTAAGGTAAAAGTATTTTCCGATATAAAATTCGTGTTGTATAAAAATTTTTGAATTGCTGTACTGTAATGAGGAAGGGGAAAAAAAACCTGCATTGAAGTAAGTTAAAAGTAAGAAGCAAAAAATTTCCATCCAAACAACAACAGAAAAAGGTAAATAACAATATTCTTAATAATATTTATACTAAGAATATTTAAATAACAATATTCTCAATAATGATAATCACAAGGTTAAATCAATTTTGTTCAGTTAAACAGAAGGAAAGAAGATTAAATAAATAAGAATTTAATAAAAACGTTTATTAAAGAATTAATGAATTATAAATAAATAAATATAACCACATTACTGTAAGAAATAAATTATATATTTCTTCTTCTTATTAAAATTATTATTTCTTCTTCTTATTATTAAAAATATCAGGTTCTTAAGGTTTTTGTTACAAAATCGTTATGAAAAATGTATAAGTTTTATATTTTATTATTTAAACCAGAGACTTTTTATTCTAAAAAGGCATCTTAACAAAATAAGAAAACCTCAACATTTTTCAAAAAGAATGCTTCTTTTAATAAAACGGGGATGAAAAAAAATATCCCATATTTTCTTTTTTTATTATCCAAAGAAGTCAAAAGAAAATTACATGCTACAAGCAAGCAAAAAAGATTGCTTTTTTTCCTACCCTCTTTTCTGGCTTGACAAAAATGCCCGAGAATATTCCCCACGCTACTCTTCCGGCTATCCGGCCGCTAACGAGCCTCAGATGCTGGAGCGTCCGGACAATTCGTGGCGTCTTTTTCTGCCGGACAGAAATGAATAAAAGACACTGTGCACTGCCCCGGGCTATCCGGTTATGAAAGAATCCCGGAATTTTTTTTCCCGTTTTTCTCCAACGCAAAGATGGTAAGAAAAAAGAGTAAAGATTCTGCACAAGCAACGCAAAGTTGGAGATAAGGACGAGAGGGAAAGGGGTGAGGAAGTTTCTTACCCTCCACCCCCTCCTTGATTTTATCTGCCCCATCCCCAAAGTTGGAGGAGTTGCACAAGCGCATAACTTTTGCTCTCGGCTGGGCAGATAAGAAGCAAAGAAGCAAAACATGAACAAATTGTCGTTTTCTGTTCTTTGGAAAAAGTGGTGAAGACGCTGTTTTGCTGAATAAGTGGTAGATAGGGTTCCTTATTAGTGGGACACTACAAACGACAATTTTTCTTCTTTCTTTTTCTACAGCTTAAAGAAGAACGACAATGTTATATTATGCTGCTGCAAAATTCTTTTTCATTTAACTAACACTGAACATGTGTTTTTTGAAGGATAGCTTGATTATTGAAGATTTTATTAATAGTATCTGCTGAGTGTCCTTTACTGATATCATCTAAAAGATCCCTACTATATCATCTAAATTTTATCTAAAAAATAATGGCCGTATCTACACAGAATGAAACCCTGAAAATCTATAAAATAATTCCTTAAAGCAAGATTTTTTTTTAAATAGTGTGATTGTTATAATAGGGACAGCACTTTGTAAAAACAATGATTAGGCATGGTTTTGTTTTAATTTTACAGAATGCGAAAGATTAGCGAGTACATTGAATATAAACTTCTTGAGGTCAAGAAAAATAATGTTTTATTCAATTTCGTAATTTATTGTGTATATTCAAATTTTAAGGATGACAAATTGTTATAATTATCCTATTATACTTGTTAACTTTTGGAACAACAATTTTCGATCTTTTTTCATACTATGTTTTCTTTTCCAAATATTGTGCCATTCCATTTGTTAGATCGAACTATAAAGGGCTTTGAGTAGTGGCTATCTTAGCCTCATAGCCTTGATATTTAGCCAAATGAACAAATATAACATGTTTTGTGTGTGAAAGAAACCATTTGCATCCACAAAAATATTTGAAATTTAAAATCGGATTATATTTATGTCTATTCACTAAAAAAAAAGCTACACATTGTTTTCTAAATTTCTAAATTTTAAAATTACTAATTTCGAGATAAAAATAACGTTCTGCGTCTGGCCTCCATTCGCGTATCTTGTTTTTGGTCTGTGAGATATTGTCAATGTTTTTCTCAGTACGAAATGTCTGTTATTAATTTGTAATAATGTAATAATTTGTAATAACAGTACGAAATGTCTGTTATTAATTTGTAATGAATAGACAGTAATAGTTATCACATTTTTATGGAAAACATTTAAAATTGTACTAAGACAAACAGATTTCCAAACGTAATCAACTATTGTTTCCCTATAGTGGGGATTCTTTTATTATTAGTGTAGAAATTAACGTGGATGCCATTTTTGCATGTTGTTTTTGCATGTTGATCCAAGTTGGATTAATAGTGTTAGACTACTCAGTTGACAATCTCAGTTTCTAGAGATTCCCCACGATTTTCCAATAACTATTTCTTCTTTTGAATGTATTTGGAGACTCTTGTATAAAAACTCTTGTTGAAATCCTTTGAAATCTCATGTTTCAAATACACTTCAACTATCAGGGAAAATAACAACCACCCTCACACTTCTTCACTAATTATTTCACCAGTGCTGACAGAGATATATCACTATTGGTCATCATAATTTTTGTTTATTTTTAAAAATTATGAAAATACATAATTACAACAATAAAAGGTATATTAAGACATTTTATTGTGCAATTATAGAGTTTGCGAGTTAATCAATAACACGTCTTTCTACATTATATTAAAATACTTAAATACTTTTGAATATCATATTTATTCAGTATTTATTGGGTACATTTAAAAATATAAATATGAAAATACATAATTACAACAGCAAAAGATCTATTAGCCTTTTTATTGTGCAATTAAATCAACAACGCGTGTAATTTTAATTATTTTAAAAATATTTTTCGTATGCTTAATCAATAAGACGTAAATCAATACTACTAGTGATATAATGTAGTGATATTACATTATATTTAAATATTTTTTATTTGTCTTATTATTTTCTAAATTTTATCACATTTATTTAGCTTCCTTGAATATATTTAAAAACTTAAATGCAGATACAATTTTTCAGAAAATAATCATGACATGCATAATTATACTGATTCTAAATCTAAAAGAGGCACTGCTGTAGTTTAATTTAAGGAAACTCAATATATAGATTTTTCATTGCAATTTCTAGACAATTTTTCACCTAATGACTGCACATCTGTCGCCAAATGATTCTCTCAAACTCATCTTTTCATAAACTAAAAAAAGAAAAATGAAAACATTTTGCCTTGCGTCTAAAGAAGGCATGAAATCTGCTTTAAAGAACATACTACAAAATAACAGATCGTTCCTTTATGTCCTGCTACATGCATAAATTAAACTCATTTCTATCTACTCTGCCTCGTAACGACCTTTTCGTTCCGTGTGAAATCGTTTGGTCTTTTGGCAGTGTTCTTGCGAACGAAATCCGCTTGGCATGGCGCCAAACCTAGGTGTCTCGTTAGCACGCTTGCTTCTCTGTCATCATTAAAATTTAATAATTTAACTCTTCGAGGATGTTTTGGGATAGAAATTTCCATTCCAGAATGATTCATTTTCGACAGTCTTTTCTTCCATCGACCTTCGAAATAAACGTATTTATTTCAATTCGTGGTGGATAGAACTAAGTCTTGTAAAGAATACACTCTAAACTAGAACAAAGAGACTTTGTGATATCGACACATTTCTGCAGGAATCAATTTCAGTTTCTTAATGCTTCGTTGGAAATAGATGAGAGATTTGAATTATTTCGATTAGTATCTCTGGAATAAATTATCAGAAAGAATCATAAATCCTCGTATAAAGGAAGGTTCTTTTATACTCGCCGCTTTCATACTAATTAGAATGTATTATTAAAGTATTTCTAGTGAAAATTTCATTATCATATGATTAGAATTTGGATAACTCGATATTATTCAGTAGAAGATGTGATTTGACTTTGTTCGATTGCGTTGCCACAAGAAAGTAAAAAACTTCTAGACTTGATATATTCTACTATGAAAAAAATATCACTTAAAAAGTTCAGATTATCGTTTGACAATTGCAAAGGAGAAATTATTTTGTACAAATATATATATATAATTTAGAATAATTAGAATTAATAGAATTTTTTTAATATAAATATATAATAATTAATTAAAAAATTAGAAATTAATATAGAACATTTGAAACATACCAGCAATAAATAAATAAAAAAGAATATAACTTTTGAAAAAACAGAAACCTTTAAAATAAAAAGGGTAAATTCTTAGAAAAATAATAAATATGTAAAAAAAACTACGAATTCATTCTGCCACCAGGTGATGCCATGTACGAAATTAAAATTTTTATTTGATAGTCAAAAATAGTGACTAAATAAAGATTTTATTTGATTATTTAAAAAAATAATGGCCTTTCTTTCGATATATTTCGTTAGAAGCCAGATAAAAAATATTGAATTCAGAGAAACAAAATGGCACACACACACACACACACTAAAGATGCATATTGTGATGGATTTTTAATATTTTTTTTAAATGAACAATATAAAAACATGATAATTTTTGTATATATATAAATGTATATATATATACAAAAATGTATATATATATATATATGTATATATATATTAAGATGATATTACCAATTATCCCAGAATATTAAAGTTTTTGAGATAATTTTTTTACATAAAGAATTATCATAAAATATACTCAAAACACACAAAATTTGTATAATCTAAATTCGTATGTTAGATTAGTTGAAATCCTTGAAAATATTTCCTTTGTCATAAAAATTATACTATTTGAACTATTATTAACGTTAAGTATTATTTAACTTTTAACTCAAGACGAATGTGAAATCATATTAATATTTCGTGATACATTAGAACAAGAGATACATCAATTATTAAATTTTGTATTAGTAGATTTTTCATTGCAGCATATAAAAGCCTTTTATATTCTCAAAAATTCCCTTAATATATACAATTTTGGAATTTTCAAATATATTTAAATTTTATTAAATATTTGCTATTTCTATTTGGTGTAATTTACATATTAATAAATTGAATTCGTATGCAGAAGCAGTTAATTATTCTATATATTATTCTTTCAACAACAAAAAATCCTTCATTTTCATTCACGACATTTAAAATTTTATAAAACTTTTATGTTGAGCTTCTTATAACTTTATTGTTGGCATTAGAGAAATTTAATTACAGAACATTTTAATTACCTGCTTTATATACAAACTTTATATACTGTACTTTATATACAAACATACACTCACGCGCACATCCTCTCATGCACACATACATATACATAATTTATTTCATTAACACGAAATTTTCTAAATTAAAGAGTTGGAGGGTTAGATCCAAGACGCCATGGGAGAGAGAAAAGCACTAAGCCCAAATGCTATAAAAGTTTCTAGACGTCTGGCAATCAGAGCAAATGGTTATTAAAAATACAACATTAAAGTGTTTTGGTTAGTAGATTACGGAGCATAGGAAATGGATAATCCAAAACGTTCTCGAAAAGAGTGAATAATTATAGAAGATCAAAACAGCGATTTGTATGAGAAAATGTGAGGATGTAAGGCTAATAGCAACAATAAATGCAACAATTGAATTTATTAATTGTAGTTCGGTAAATCAGGAAAAACAGAAAGGGTTATATAAATATAAATATATATATATATATATATATATATATATATATATATAGCCAATATATATATATATATATATATATATAGCCAACGGCCGTTCCATGCTGAATATACCGGTTCTCGTCAGATCACCGAAGTTAAGCATCATTGGGCGCGGTCAGCACTTGGGTGGGTGACCACCTGGGAACACCGCGTGTCGTTGGCATTCACAAATTTGGGACCTGAATGGCCGAGTGTCTAGCGCTCTGGCGCTCAGTGTCACAGGTTTCGGGTTCGAATCCCGGCGGTGCCATGGATGTTTGTAGTGGTTCGGAATCCACTTTAAGCCGTAGGTCCAGGTCTCCTATGACCGTAAGAGTGTCACGGAGCCAAAGTCAGAATTCTACCTACGGATGCTCCATCACAACAGAAGCTGCTTCCTTGCCCCTTCAATCAAGAGTACGTACGGTACGTATGGGCTCGTGGGCTTAGCCAGCCAAGTGGGATAAGAAAAACAACAACAATATATATATATATATTGTTGTTGTTGTTTCTTATCCCACTTGCTTGTATATATATATATGTATATATATATATATTACGGTGTTGATTAATCGGTGATTGTTTATAATCGCTTGTAATAATGCATATCCATCGTTATATGTTACCGGTGATTATACATAATCACCTAGTAACTATGAGATTTACCATATTTTTATTGAATTTATCAGATTTACCTTAACACCCACACATACCGGTAATCACCATATTTATCAGATTTACCATATTTTTATTGAATTTATCAGATTTACCTTAACACACACCTGATGGTAAAATGTATGGTAAATCTAATAAATATGGTGATTACCGGTACATAAATATCTATATAATGTTATAATTACCCGCTCATGGCATAGTGGTGATTGTACGATATCTTGATTTATGATTTAATTTATAATATTTCATATTAAGTACTGAAAATTTGAGATGACTTCCAAATACCAGAACAGTTTGCATAATTTTTGTTAACCATTTAAATTAGAGTTCCTAGCTTAACAGAATTGCAGCATATGAAATTTGTATCTTTACATGTTATTGCTTTAAAAATGAGTCATTGTCCTAAGCCTGTTACATGTGTAGAGGAAGGCGTTATTGTCTTTCGGAAATAATTGTGTCACATTTAATTTTCTGTTGAACAATAAATGAATCGATAAATGATTAGATAAATAAATTCCATATTGACGGATTTATAAATGAATCTCTCTCTTAAAATCCAATTAATTATTAGTAACTCCAATTAGTAGGTGCAATTTCGAGCATACCACAAAAATAAAAAAAATTGTATTTGTTAAGTAAGGCTATGTTTGAGAGGACACCTATTAATAAAAAAAATCTTTATAAATAATGAAATATTCAGAAAAATTAAAAATAACAAACTAATGCGCTTTTTATTTAATAAAATTACAAATATTTATAATTTTTTTTTTTTCCAATGGCAGATTATGAACAATTACAGCAAAAAGAACAACGAAAAAAAACATACAACATACAACAACAACAACAACAAAATAATACAACAAAACATGCTGAAACAGAGTTCATTAATCTAACAATAATGCCAAGTTGCAGATCTTTTAGCCACTAAAAAGTGTTATCAGGTGCACCACGGAAGGTAGATCTTCTGCACACCCATATTTACAATAATAAAACAATAAAAATATTATTCGTTAGCCAAATATTTGATGAAAACATACTTAAAATATTATTAATAATTATACATATTCTTTTTGTATTTGATTATAAATATTTTTTACTAATCATCGCAATGCTATATTTGTAATAATTACTTTTTTTAAAGTTCCTTAAATAATGAGTACATAAATTTGTAAAGTATGCGTGAAGGTATTCATGTAAAACCTAGTCACAGACTTTATCAGGAAAATATATGAATCTTCTTTATCCATTTGGGAATTCGTTAAACTTTTCGTATAACAGTTAAATCTCAGAAATAAGCTGACTTTTCGGATTTATCCTGAAATTCTGCGTGATATTCAGTAACATTTGTTTGGACACTTTACAATGTTGGACCCCAAGGATTACAAAGATAATTAAGAGTTTCAAAAGAGTAACACTGTTTTCGCATATCATATTATGCCCTTGTATTGTGGTATTAGCTTTGTTATTCGGGGATTGCTTTAATTGCAGTTAAAGTCCCTGTTCTGCGGCTTTGCTATTTAGAATTGTTAATTGCGGTGAAAATGAGAACGCTTCTGAGCCACATTTTGTGTTCTCTTTATACATCTCGCTAATGAATCATTCTGCAACTTGAATAATCTTTCTTTGTCGAGTCCTCTTTAAGAGCAATGGATGCTTGTCATGGCTTTTAATTGAATTGTGTCTGGAAGAATTGTTCAATTTGTACATAATGCCGCGTGAAGGCACATTGTAATGCATATTGTACAAGAGAGAATTTGTTCATTACTCTGTTAAGGCTTAAAGTCTTTGGAGATCTTGCTTATTAATTCTCACCGGCTTCTCTGTTTGGCGGAATCTCGCCAAAAGGGGAAAATGCTCCATCTCCAAAAATTTATACAACCCTTGATCTTAGCCACAAATATTTTAATGTCTATTAAAAAGTTAAATCCTTTGACTATTATCTGAAAATTTTGCTGTATATTGTATAACACGAATTTTTATTACACAGTTAAATATAAAATGGTTTGAGATCTTGAGTATTAACTCTTACTATACTTACTTTTTCGTTCAAGAAATTAAGTCAAAGTTACAAAATGCTTATTCGCCAAAAAAATTTTACAATCTTTATGTTCGCCATAAATATTTTTAAGAGCCATTAAAAGCTATTCGAACTTTTTTTTTTTTTGACTATTAGTTAATATTTCTATAATTTTTAATAATGCACTCAATCTACTTGTTCTCATAATGATTCATTCATTTTCATTCGCACCTGAATAATAGTTTAACGTTATTTATTTATTACATCTAGACCAAGACGATGAGCACATATGTTCTCAAACAATGAACTTTCTCTTTAACTTTTTACAATGACTATATTATGCAAATATATATTAAATCTATTTTGTATACGACAAACATGTTGAAGAACAAAACTATTTGAACATATTTTTAATGATATTTATTTCATAAAATTTATTGCAGATTTTATTTAATTCATATCTTGGTTGGTAAATTATACATTGGTCATCAGAAAATGTTGTATTTGCTTTCAATGTTATGAATTTCTTATTTCTCTCATTAGGAATCTACTAGTAAAAATTAAGATTTCTACAAATGTTATATGAAATCTCTTATTAAGAATAAATCGTTATATGGATAATAATTAATGTACAGTTCTACGTAGATTTAAATAAATAAAAATAAATGCTTTTAAAATACTCTAGTAATCAATTTAAAAAGCAAATTCATTTTATTTTATTTATTGCTCTTCTTTCATTAAAATAAATTTCGAATTATTAAAATCGCTAATTCATTTATTTTAATTTCCAAAATAAGTAGCTTTGTTTGCTAATGCATTTAATAAATGACCACATAGAAAGAAAATAAGGGATATTTCACAGAAAATTAAAATAATTCTCTTTATAAATGTTTTCACTTTAATGGACCTACAAATCCGTTAAATGCTACTAATGCCCAGTGACTTCTATAAAGTTAAATCTAATGCACAAACAAAAAATCTTCAAAACGCTGCATGGAACATATTGCAAAAGAAATTTCAGAAAATAATTACAGAAAGCTTTGAAACCTGCCATTTTCAAAAGCAATCTTTGGTGCATTTTTTTCTTCCTTTGAATTTTCTTTTTTCCAATCTCGTGCTTCAAGAGAATAAAGAAAAGGCATTATTTGTGATAAGTCGTCCTCTAAAGAAGCATTAAGCTTAGCATTAAGCCTTAAGTTCCCCTAATTAGCGTCATTTGCTTCCTCGACTTCATTTGGTGGGTAAACAAAAGTTCTAAAAATGAGACCCTCCCCAGCCACAGATAACATAAAAGAATCTGTTCTGAAAAAACTCGATGATTTTCCAGTGAATTTCTTTTAAATGGCCCCTTGGCTGAAAGCGGCTTCGTATCCATTATGAGATTCAATTAACTTCCAATTGAACTCTATCATTGCTTTTTTTTCTTGCCAATCTGTTGGCCATTTCAATTATTGGTGAAGAGATAAAAATAATAAGCATTTTTATTCAATTGGTTTTTCTTATCAATGCTAGTTTTCGATTCGTTACTTACCAAAAAAATTATAAATTTGTATAGTAGAACAATAGGTAATATGTTCATGTATATGTTCATGATAAGGTTTGTATTCATGATAAGGTTTGTAAGGTATGTGTTCAATGATAAGTTCAAACTTTAAAGAATTAAGAGGAACAATGCACGTGAAAATGATAAAAAAAATTTAAATTTGTGCTTTTACCTGTTATTGTGCCCTATTGTGCTATTAAATAAAAATATTTTTGCCAAATTGCATATTAACTATCAATTGAACCCCATCTTTGCTTATTTTTCTTGCCAATCTGTTGACCATTGTAATTATTCGCCAAGAGATTAAAATAATAAACATTTTTATGCATTTGGTTTTCCTTATCAATGTCAGTCTTTGATTCGTTACCTGCCAAAAATTATAGCAGAACATTCAATATGGTATGTGTTCATGATAAGTTCAAACATTAAAGAATTAAGAAGAATAATGCACTTGAAAATGATAAAAAACCTAAAATTTGTGCTTTTACTTATTTAATCAAGTAAATATATTTTTGTTAAATTACATATTAACTTCCAATTGAAATCCATCATTGCATTTTTTCTTGCTGATCGGTTGGCCATTGTAATTATTGGCGAAGAGACAAAAATAATAAGCCTTTTATGCAATTGGTTTTCCTTATCAATGTTAGTCTTCGATTCGTTATCTGCCAAAAAAATTACAAATTTGTACAGCAGAACAGGCAATATGGTATGTGTTCATGATAAGTTCAAACATTAAAGAGTTAAGAGGACTGTCACTTTACATTTATTTGTGAAATTTCACGTTGAAGATATTACCTGTCATCACGAACTTTATGATTTGTTGAGAGGTTTACAAATGAAAAGTGACTTTATGACTTTGTAATTTCCTTAACATACGAAAAACCACTCTGGCTCATTAAAATAATGTATTCCCGATAAAGTCAACATATTCGCAGAGAATTCAGTTTTTTTATTAAACCTCTAAAATTTGAAATTTTCCATTTTAAATATATCTGAATTTTAAATCAAATCATGTATTGTTCGCTCCATATAATCCATTATTATCGGATGCGTTTTTTGTTTAGACATTCTACACTTAAATATTTGGTTAAAAATTTTTATTAGGAACGTTTACATTTTAAAAATGTTATGCAGCAGTTTCTAGGAGACAATTTCAGTTATTATTTTCAAGTGCATTACAGAAAACTGAAAATGTTGATTTTACCTATTAAATCGAGTAAATATATTTTTGTTTAGTTAAATTTGCAAGTATTCAAAAGGAACACTAATTTATCAATTATCAAAACAAATCTCTTCATATAAAAGATAAATCATTTTAGAATTTATCATTTTTAATAAAATAATCCAATTCACAATCCAATTTATCAATTTAGCCTATTTAATCAAGTAAATATAATTTTGTTTAGTTGGAATAGTAATAAATGATTTTAAGTATTCAAAGGAGCACTAATTTATCAATTAGTTAAAAAATATCTTCATATGAAAGGATAATCATTTTCCAATTTATCATTTTTAATAAACTACATAATTACTGAAAAATCTTATCAAGTTTAGATTAAAATCAACCAACTCAATTTTCAAGCAAATTACATAGAAAAAATTCAATTAAAAACATGTTTAGGATATTTATACAGTTCAGACTGTCGCTTTAAATTTATTTATGAAGTTTCTTTCATTTCATGTAGAAGATATTATCAGCCAGAAAAACTTTATGAATTGCTAATAGTCTCATGAAAATTCATTAACTTACGAAAAACAACGCTGGCTCATTAAAATGATGTGTTCATGATAAAGTCAACATATTTACAGAGATCAAGTTGATAAAGCCATACCTCCGGCTGTTTTTACTCTTACATCACGATTCATAACTATGCAGAGCCCTACCTGTTAAAAAAAAGTGAGGATGGTAAAATTAATAAAAATAGGTTCTGTTTATATTCATTAAAAATGTTCAAATTAAAATAATATTTTTGTTTATCTGATAATAGATTGATATTTGCTTCACAAAGAAAAAACATTCGCTGCATAATTGTTTTGTCGAATATATATATATATATTTTTTATTGGTTCCTCACTTGTTGCCACCAATTCTGTTAAAACGATTGAGCTTTTACATTACTTTAGTTGATTGTTCTTTAAATCATACTAAATGAGTTTTTATCATACTAAATGATTTACTAAATGAGTTTTTATTTAGTATGATGTGTAAAAATTTGAAAGTCTTTTTTTTTCTGCGTAGTGATTTATCATTCCAGTAGAACTTTGGATCAGTTCTTAGTTTAGTTACAAAATATGATGTGATATTTTTCTCACTGAGTTATTAATATGATATTTTCTGTCCATATTTTGAATTTGTTCAAAACTATAATGGCAATTTCATTTTACTTTTCATATAAGTTTGCTGTAATAGACCATAAATGAATATATTCTGACCAAGGAAAGTTTAAGGTGCCATCATCTATAAGGTCCCAAATTTGCAAAATCTCTGGAAAAGCCCTGAGACCTTATGTAAAAATTGAGTTGAATCACAATTTTTATATTATTAAGGGCAGGGTATTCTTGGACAAAAATGGCCAAATGGGCTAACGTTGTTCAGATATAATCCTTTATACTGAAATAACCCCAGATAATTAGCTATGAAATTGTTTTGCTTTTGAAAGTTGATTACGTCTATAATTTTTTCATCCACATTTTTTAACTATGGATCAGCATGCTCACTGTTGATAGCTAATACTATGGTTTGATTTTTCAGCAGCTCATTTTTAAAACCTGAAATGCTGCTGAGACCTACCTTTATCTTGAAATGTTAAAGAATTTCGATGTTCTGTAGTTTTCCTGTAAATTTTATTTTCAACAAGACGAGACTCCACAAAAGCATTTTTTTTTTGGAATTTTTGAACAGGATCGTTCTTGGATTTTGGATTGTAAGAGAATTCTCAATGATTGGCCTCTTTGAACCCCAGACATAACGCTATATAATATTTTTTGCTTAGCGGTTGATTTAAAATGATTATGCACCAGTAAAAAGTTAGAAATTGGTATTTGTTGAGAGAGCGTATCTTTCTGACTGCAAATAATAATTCAAAATGAAACCAAATTCGCCAAGGCAAGAGATGGACTATTACATGAATATGGACGGTACTCACATTCAATTTTATTCATCTGTTAAGTAATTTGGAAAAGTTAATCTTAAATGCTTCTAAATTTAAATCAAATCATGTATTTTTCACAATATAATCCATTATAAACGAATATCTTTTGTTTAAACATTCTATACTTAAATATTTTGGTTACAATTTCTATTGTAAATTTTTAAATTTTAAATGTTATGCTTCCTTCGAAAATGATCTGATATTACTTATATAATCAAAGTTTAAAAAAAAAATACATGTGCAATTTTTTTTACTATTCCTACTGACAAGCTTCTATTAAATCTGCATACATATATAAAAATAACCCAGTTTCTTCGAAAAACAAAAAGTGGTATCTCATGACAGGGAACTAAACTTACGAAATCCTATTCCAAGCTGGAAGCATTCCAAAAATAAAACCCAACCCATCTTTACTTACTCTGGATAAAGAATAAATAAAAGGGGGAGGTGGGAAAAAAAAAAATAAAAAACGCATACAAATAACGTTGAGCCTGGAAAATAAGACATCCCCAAAAAACAAGATGCACAACCCTTATGAATAATAATGGGAAGAAATCTCCATGGTAAATATAAGACGAAATGGAAATCTCTCCAGCTCTTCATTTCGGCCATTTTTTATTTTCTTCTTTTTTTTTTTTTTTGCTATCTCTTCTATTTGGAATTGTGTCCTCCATACTCTAGATCAGAGAGACATTGAAATGTGAATTTAAATACGGCGATAAATGATACGTCTTCTTTGTCTCATTTGGTTCTGGTTTTATATCGCGAAGCACTTTTCCCCCTCTCATATCTTGTCCGGGTTTAGAGGGAATAAATGTGTGTGTTGCAATATGCTCAGGATGGGGTTCCATTCTATTTTGTTGTCGCAGAAATAAAATGAGAATAAAAATGAAAAATGACTTTTTCAATCAGTAGTGGATTCGATTTGCTTTTACGGTATTTGGTGTTTTGTTCGTAAATGATGATTCTGGATTATTAAGAAGGGATATTTGTTTGTGTTTGTGGTTACAAGAATTTGAGACTGATGAATTTGAAAAACATTAAAGAATTTTTCGATGGAAGGTTTTCTTTTTAAGAATGTAACGGAGTGTATGATTTTGATGAGATGGTATTTAAATATTTTTTTTGTTTTTCTGTTTTTATTGAAATGTAAAATAAATAAAATGATGGGAGTGAGTAAACATTATTTTGAATTGTTGATTTACTGAATAAAATCTGCATATTTATAAATTTTTGATGTCATTAAGTTTTGGAATAGAATCGCGTGGAGTTTCGTTTTTTTTATATTCAAATTAATAGGGCCGGATGCCTGAAGTGGCTAGCGCTCTGGCACTCGGTATCGGAGGTTCCGGGTTCAAAACACCAGCTGAACCATGGTTGTTTGTAGTGGTTCGGAATCCACTTTTAAACCTTAGGTCGTGGTCTAATATGATTGCAGAGCGTTGTGGGGTAGTGTTACTCGTATCCGTAGCTTGTCTCCAAGCTACATGCATCTCCTGGGTAGTGCTGAGTGAGTAACGTTGGTGCAGCGCTTGCTTAAAGCCTTCAAGACAATTATGTAAGTGTTTGCCAGCTGCATTAAAACAAAAACAACCTTAAATGCAAATGAATTTTATATTAAATGATGTACTGTTCTCTCAATGTAATCCATAGCAATCGGACGATATTTTATTGACATTTTATACGAAAAGTACTGAAATATTTTTGTTAATTTTTTTTTAATTTTAACATGTTAAGCTTCCTTCGAAAATTATCTGATATTACTTTAAAACAAATATAGAAGTATAATTTTTTCCATTCTTTCATACAAGTTTCTATTAAATCAGCATACATATATAAAAATTACCCAGTTTTTGAAGTAAGTGTAACCAAAGTGATATCTCATGACAGGGAACTAAACTTTGAAATCCCATTCCAAGCTGGAATCATTCCAAAATAAAACCCAACCCCATCTTTACTTGCTCTGAATAAAGAATAAATAAAAGGGGGAGGGAGGGAAAAAATAAAAAAATAAAAAACGCATACAAATAACGTTGAGTCCGAAAATAAGACATCCCCCAAAACATGATGCACAACCCTTATGAATAATAATAGGAAGAAATCTGCTGTAAATTTACTGAATAAAATCTCCAATTTATATTTCGGCCATGTTTTATTGTTCATTTTTTTTTGCCATCTCTTCTATTTGGAATTGTGTCCTCCATTCTTTGAAATGTGAATTTAAATACGGCGATAAATGATACGTCTTCTTTGTCTCATTTGGTTCTGGTTTTATATCGCGAAGCACTTTTCCCTCTCATCGATCGTCCGAGTTCAGAGGGGAATAAATGTGTGTGTTGTAATATGCTCAAGATGGGGTTCCATTCCTATTTGGTTGTTGCAGAAATAAAATGAGAAAATGACTTTTTCAATCAGTAGTGGATTCGATTTACTTTTACGGTATTTGGTGTTTTGTTGTAAATGACGATTCTTGATTATTAAGAAGGCATATTATTTGTGTTTGTGGTTATAAGAATTTGAGACCGATGAATTTGAAAAACATTAAAGATTTTTTTCTTTGTAGAAAATGTAGCGGAGTGGATGATTTTTGATTAGATGTTATTTAAATATTTATTTTTTTTTTTGTTGATCTTTTTATTATTTTCAAAATAAAAACGATTCGTAAAATAAATAAATAAAAGGAATAAGTGAATAAAAAGTTTTTTGAATTGCTGATTTACTGAATAAAATCTGCATATTTATATACATTGATGTCATTAAGTTTTGGAATAGAATCACGTGGAGTTTCATTTTTTGATATTCCGATTAATAGGGCCGGAAGGCCGAGTGGATGGCACTCGGTACCACAGATCTCGGGTTCGAGACACCGGTGGTGCCATGTTTGTAGTACTCTGAATCACTTTAAATCGTATGTCTTGGTCTAATATGATCGTAGAGCGTTGTGGGGTTAGTGTTAATCGCGTCTCTAGTATATCTTCATGCAAACGCACCCCATGGATTCTCCGTATTCTATTCAGAAACATTGAAATCCCCTGGATTCTCTATACTCAAATCTGAGACATTGAAATCCCCCTGGATTCTCCATACTCTAGATCAGAGACATTGAAATCCCCCTGATTCTCTATACTCCAAATCAGAGACATTGAAATCCCCCTCAATGTCTTCTCCATACTCTAGATCAGAGACATTGAAATCCCCTGATTCTCCATACTCTAGATCAGATACATTGAAATCGCCTGAATTCTCCATACTCTAGATCAGAGACATAGAAATCGCCTGGATTCTCCAACACTCTAGATCAGAGACATTGAAATTCCCCTGGATTCTCCACACTCTAGATCAGAGGCATTGAAATCGCCTGGATTCTCCACACTCTAGATCAGAGACATTGAAATCCCCCTGGATTCTCCATACTCTAGATCAGAGACATTGAAATCGCCTGGATTCTCCATACTCTAGATCAGAGACATTGAAATCGCCTGGATTCTCTATACTCTAAATCAGAGACATTGAAATCCCCGGTCATTTTCAATGTCTCCATACTCAAATCAGAGACATTGAAATCCCCTGAATTCTCCATACTCTAGATCAGAGACATTGAAATCGCCTGGATTCTCCATACTCTAGATCAGAGACATTGAAATCCCCTGGATTCTCCACACTCTAGATCAGAGACATTAAAATCCCCCTGGATTTCCATACTCTAGGTCAGAGATATTGAAATCTTTTAAGTGGCCCTTTGGCTGAAAGCGGCTTTAGCTCCATTATGAGATTCAATTAACTTCCAATTGAACCCCATCATTGCTTTTTTTTCTTACCTATCTGTTGGTGATTTCAATTATTGGCGAAGTGATAAAAATAATAAGCATTTTTATGCAATTGGTTTTCCTTATCAATGCTAGTTTTAGATTCGTTACTTACCATAAAAATTACAAATTCGTATAGTAGAAGAGGCAATACGATATGTGTTCATGATAAGATATCTGTTCATGATTAGATATATGTTCATAAGATACCTGTTAATGATAAGATATGTGTTCATGATAAGGTATGTGTTTATAAGTTCAGATATCAAAAAATTAAGATGAATAATGCATTTGTAATTGATAAAAACCTAAAATTTGTGCTTTTACTTATTTAATCAAATAATATATATTTGTTAAATTGCATATTAACTTCCAATTGAACCCCATCATTGATTTTTTTCTTGCCAATCTGTTGGCCATTGTAATTATTGGCGAAGAGATAAAAATAATAAGCATTTTTATGAAATTAGTTTTCCTTATCAATGTTACTCTTTGATTCATCTTTAGCCAAAAAAAAAAAAAAAAAAATACAAATTTGTATAGCATAACAGGCAATACGGTATGTGTTCATGATAAGTTTAAATATTAAAGAATTAAGAGAAATAATGTACTTGAAAATTATAGAAAATTAAAAATGTGTGCTTTTACTCATTTAACTAAGTAAATATATTTTTATTTAATTGGATTTATAAGTAAGTCTTTTAAGTATTCAAAAGGTGCACTAGCTTATCCATTGGCAAAAACAAATTCTCTGAATATGAAAGGATAATGATTTTCCAATTTTTGATTTTTAATTAGTTATATATTTATTTAAACAAATCATGTTTAGATTAAAACCAATTAACTCAATTTTCCAGCAAATTACATCGACAAAATTTTAATTAAAAAATACGTATGATATTTATAAAGTTTAGACAGTTGCTTTAAATTTATTTAAGAAGTTTCTTTCATTTCATGTTGAAGATATTATCTGCCATCAGAAACTTTATGAAATGCTCGAAGTTTTTCTTGAAAATTCATTAACTTACGAAAAACAACATTGGCTCATTAAAATGATGTGTTCATGATAAAGTCAACATATTTGCAGAGATCAAGTTTATAAAGCTAGCCCTCTGGCTGTTTTTACTATACACCTCATAACCCGTATCAAGATATGTGTAGCGTCCTACTTGTTAAAAAAGGATGATAAAATTAATAAAAAATTGATTCTGTTTATATTCCTTAAAAATGTTCTTCAAATTAAAATAATATTATTGTTTACCCGACTTTAGGATTGGTATTACTGCGCAAAAATAAACATGAATTATATGATTGTTTCGTAAAATATATTTCTGTTTATCTTATTGGTTCCACACGCATTCAATTATGTAAAAAGGTGATAGAGTTTTCCTATTACTTTAGTTGATTGTTTTTAACATGTGTTTTCCTTTAGTATGAAGTCGAAGAAATTGAGGGATTTTTTTTTCTGCGTAGTGATTTATCATTCCAGTGAATCTTTTAGTTTTTAATTTACCGACCATGATGTAGTTTTTTTTCTCACTAAACCAATTAGATGACGTTTTTCTGTCTATATTTTGAATTTATACAGAGCTGTAATCAGTATTTCATTTTGTTTTTTATATAGAATCTGTAGCAAAATGTCATTTCATATAGAGTATGCAGCAGTCCATAAACGAGTATCTTATAGCCACGGAAACTTTAAGATACCATAATCTACTTGATCCCTCAATGCTGGTTCACTGTAAAATCTCGATAGACAATTGTGAGACCTCTTGTAAAAACTGAGTTTAATGGCAATGTTTCTATTATTAATGACAAGGTATCCGGATCAAAAATGCCCAAACCGAATAAAGTTGTGTAAATCTAATCATTTATACTAATATAACAACATATAATTACTTATGAAATTGTTTTGCTATTGAATCTGGATAACTCTTATAGTATTTTTCATACACATTTTTTTACCATGGATTAGATGCTCACTCTTGTTAGCTACTTTGGTTTTTATTTTTCGCAGCACAATCTTTTAAGACATCGCTGCTGAAATTTGATTTTTATCTTATGTTAAAGAACTTAAAAACTTTATGGTGTACTATAATTTTTTGTACTATAGTACGGTACTCCATTATAGCCATTTTTGTGGAATTTTTGAATAGGATCTGTCTTGGATGTCGGATTGTAAGAGAATAATTTTCACTCATTGGTCTCTAAGATCTCCAGAGATTCCGCTATCCACAAATTTTTTGCTTAGCGGTTTCTTTAAAATGATTGTGCACCCATTATAAGTTCAAAATTGGGATTTATTGATTGAGAGTATCTTTCAGCTGCAAATTATTAATCTAAAATACCTCCAAACTCATCAAGGCAAATGATGGATTATTTCTTGGATATCTCATGGTGCTCGTATTATTCTTATTAACCTGCTAAGAAATTTGAAAAGTTACCATCTTAAATGCATATGAATTTTAAATCAAATCATATATTGTTCTCTCAAAATAATCCATTATAATCAGATGCCTATATTCAGACATTCTATACTTAAATATTTTGGTTAAAAACTTATATTTTAAATATTATGCTTCCTTCGAAAATGATCTCATATTAATAATAATCAAAGTTTAAAACAAAAATACAAGAATAATTTTTTTTACATACTTTCATACAAGCTTCTATTAAATCTGCCTACATGAATAAAAATAACCCAGTTTCTTGAAGCATGTGCCACCAAAAGTGGTATCTCATGACAGGGAACTAAACTTACGAAATCCTATTCCAAGCTGGAAGCATTCCAAAATAAAACCCAACCCATCTTTACTTACTTTGGATAAAGAATAAATAAAATGGGGGAAAGGGAAAAATAAAAATAAAGAACGCATACAAATAACGTTGAGCCCGGAAAATAAGACCTCCCTAAAAACAAGATGCACAACCCTTTATGAATGAATAATAATAGGAAGAAATCTCCATGGTAAATATAAGACGAAATGGAAATCTTCTAGCTTTTCATTTCGGCTATGTTTTATTTTTTTTCTTCTTTTTTTTGGTATCTCTTCTATTTGGAATTGTGTCCTCCATACTCTAGATCAGAGAGACATTGAAATGTGAATTTAAATACGACGATAAATGATACGTCTTCTTTTGTCTCATTTGATTCTGGTTTTATATCGCGAACGCGAAGCACTTTTTCCCCTCTCTCATATCTTGTCCGTGTTTAGAGGGGAATAAATGTGTGTGTTGCAATATGCTCAGGATGGGGTTCCATTCTATTTTGTTGCCGCAGAAATAAAATGAGAATAAAAAATGAGAAAATGGCTTTTACAATTAGTAGTGGATTCGATTTGCTTTTATGGTATTTGGTGTTTTGTTCGTAAATGATGATTCTGGATTATTAAGAAGGCATATTTGTTTGTGTTTGTGGTTATAAGAATTGGAGACCGATGATATTAAAGAATTTTTCGATGCAAGTGTTTCTTAAAAAATTTAAAGGAATGGATGATTTTTGATTAGATGTTATTTAAATAATTTTTGTTGTGCTTTTATTTTTCCGAAATAAAACGAAATACAAAATAAATAAATAAATAAAATGGTGGATTTGAATAAATATTCTTTGAATTGCTTATTTACTGAATAAAATCTGCATTTTTATAAATATTTGATGACATTAAGTTTTAGAATAGAATCATGTGGAGTTTTTACTTTTTATATTCAAATTAATAGGGCCGAATGGCCGAGTGGGTAGTGCTCTGGCACCACAAGGTTTCGGGTGCGAGACACCAGCGGTGTTATGATGTTCGTAATGGTTCGGAATCACTTTAAACTGTAGGTTCTAGTCTAATATTACCGTAGAGCGTTGTGTGGGTCTGTTACTCCGCGTCCGTAGCTTATCTCTAAGCTACACGGACCTCCTGGGTAATGCTAAGTGAGTAACGCCGATGAAGCGCTTGCTTTAATGCCTCAAAGACAATTGTCTAGTGTTTGTCAGCTGCATTAGAAAAACAATCTTAAATGCAACTGAATTTTTAATTAAGTCATGTACTGTTCGCTCAATATAATACATAACATTCGGATGCCTTTTTTGCAAAAAGTACTTATTAATATGATTTTTATACTAAAGGTATTGAAATATTTTTGTTAATTTTTAATTTTACATGTTGTGCTTCCTTCGAAAATGATCTGATATTACTAATAATCAAAGTTTAAAACAAAATACAATAATTTTTTTATATTTTGTCCTAGAATCTTCTATTAAATCTGCATATAAATATAAAAAATAACCCAGTTTTTGAAGTGCCACCAAAAGTGGTATCTTATGACAGGGAACTAAACTTACGAAATCCTATTCCAAGCTGGAAGCATTCCAAAATAAAACCCAACCCATCTTTACTTACTCTGAATAAAGAATAAATAAAAGGGGGAGGGGGAAATAAAAAATAAAAAGAACGCATACAAATAACTTTGAGCCCGGAAAATAAGACATCCCCAAAAACAAGATGCACAACCCTTATGAATAATAATAGGAAGAAATCTCCATGGTAAAAATATAAGACGAAATGGAAATCTCTCCAGCCCTTCATTTCGGCCATGTTTTTTTTTTTTTTTGGTATCTTTTTCTATTTGGAATTGTGTCCTCCATACTCTAGATCAGAGAGACATTGAAATGTGAATTTAAATGCGGAGATAAATGATACTGTCCTTTTGCCTCATTTGGTTCTGGTTTTATATCGCGAAGCACTTTTTCTCTCATATCGTGTCCTGGTTTAGAGGGGAATAAATGTATGTGTTGCAATATGCTCAGGATGGGGTTCCATTCTATTTTATTTGTTGCAGAAATAAAATGAGAATAAAAATAAGGAAAATGACTTTTTCAATCAGTAGCGGATTCGATTTGCTTTTACGGTATTTGGTGTTTTGTTCGTAAATGACGATTCTGGATTATTAAGAAGGCATATTTGTTTGTGTTTGTGGTTCTAAGAATTTGAGACCGATGAATTTGAAAACATTAAAGATTTTTTTTTTAGAAAAGGTAACGGAGTGGATGATTTTTGATTAGTTGTTATTTAAATATTTTTTTTTTTTGTACTTTTTATTTTTCGAAGATGAAACGAGATGTAAAATAAATATAAATAAAAGGATGGAGTTGAATAAACTTTTTTGAATTGCTGATTTATTGAATAAAAAACTGCATATTTATAGATATTTGATGTCATTAAGTTTTGGAATGGAATCGCGTGGAGTTTCATTTTTATATTCAGATTAATCGGATGATGGCCGAGTGGCTAGAGATCTGGCACTGGGCACCACAAGGCTTAGGTTCGAGACATCGGTGGTGAAGTGGATGTTTAAAGTGATTCGGAATTCCTAAACTGTAGGTCCTGTTTTAATATGAGCGTTGCAGGGGCTCGTTACTCAGCGTCCGTAACTTATCTCTAAGCTACACGCAACTCCTGGGTAGTGCTATGAGTAACGTCGATGCAGCGCTTGACTTGAGGCATCAAAGACAATTGTGCAAGTGTTTGCCAGCCGCATTAGAAAAAACAATCTTAAATGCAACTGAATTTTAAATTAAATCATGCACTGTTTGCTCAATATAATCCATAACATTTGGATACCTTTTTTTCAGACATTTTATACGAAAGGTAATGCAATATATCTGTTAATTTTAAAATTTAACATGTTAAGCTTCCTTCGAAACTGATCTGATATTACTTTAAAACAAACATATAAGTATAATTTTGTTAATATTCTTTCATACAAGCTTCCATTAAATCTGAATACATATATAAAAATAACCCAGTTTTCGAAGCAAGTGCCACCAAAAGTGGTATCTCATGACAGGGAACTAAACTTACGAAATCCTATTCCAAGTTTGGAAGTATTCCAAAATAAGAACCACCCCCATCTTTACTTACTCTGGAAAGAAGAAAAAGGAAGGAAGGGAAAAATAAAAAAGAAAGAAACGCATACAAATAACGTTGAGCCCGGAAAATAAGACATCCCCAAAAACAAGATGCACAACTTATGAATAATAATAGGAAGAAATCTCCATGGTAAATATAAGACGAAATGGAAATCACTCCAGCTTTTCATTTCGCCCATGTTTTTTCTTTTTTTTCTCTTTCGGTATCTCTCCCTATTTGGAATTGTGTCCTCCATACTCTAGATCAGAGAGACATTGAAATGTGAATTTAAATACGGCGATAAATGATCTTCTTTGTCTCATTTGGTTCTGGTTTTATATCGCGAGCACTTTTCCCCTCTCATATCGCGTCCGGGTTTAGAGGAGAATAAATGTGTGTGTTGCCATATGCTCAAGATGGGGTTCCAGTCTATTTTGTTGTTGCAGAAATAAAATGAGAATAAAAATGAGAAAATGACTTTTTCAATCAGTAGTGGATTCGATTTTCTTTTACGGTATTTGGTGTTTTTGTTCATAAATGATGATTCTGGATTATTAAGAAGGCAATATTGTTTGTGTTTGGGGTTATAAGAATTTCAGACCGATGAATTTGAAAAACATTAAAGAGTTTTTCTTTCTAGAAAATGTAACGGAGTGGATGATTTTTGATTAGATGTTATTTAAATATCTTTTTTTTTTTTTTTTTTGCTGTGCTTTTATTTTTCCGAAAATGAAACGAGATGTAAAATAAATAAATAAATAAAAGGATGGATTTGAATAAATATTTTTTGAATGGTTGATTTACTGAAAATAGTCTGTATATTTATAGATTTTTGAATAGAATCACATGGAGTTTCTTTTTTCGATATTCAAATTAATAGGGCCGGGTGACTGAGTGGCCAGCGCTCTGGCACCCAAGGTTTCTGATTCGAGACACCAGCTGGGATATGGATGTTTGTAGTTGTTCGAATCCACTTTAAACAGTAGGTCGTGGTCTAATATGATCGTAGAGCGTTGTGCGGGTAGTGTTGCTCACCTCCGTAGCTTATCACCAAGCTACACGCAACTCCTAGGTAGTGCCAATTGAGTAATGTCAGTGCAGCTCTTACCTTAATGCTGTCAAGACAATTGTGTAAGTGTTTCCAGCTGCATTAGAAAAAAATGCAACTGAATTTTAAATAAAATCATGTTACTGTTCGCTCAATATAGTCCATAGCAATCGGATGCCTTTTCTTAGACATTTTATATTAAAAGTACTGAAATATTTTTGTTAATTTTTAAATTTTAACATGTTACGCTTCCTTCGAAAATGATCTGATATTACTTAAAATCAAAATTTAAAACAAAAATACAAGAGTAATTTTTTTATATTCTTACTTACAAGCTTCTATCAAATCTGCCTACATATATAAAAATAATTCAGTTTTTGAAGCAAGTGCCACCAAAAGTGGTATCTTATGACAGGGAACTAAACTTACGAAATCCCATCCCAAGCTGGAAGCATTCCAAAAATAAAACCCAACCTATCTTTACTTACTCTGGATGAAGAATAAATAAAAGGGGGGAGGGAGGGAAAAATAAAAAATAAAGAAACGTCTACAAATAACGTTGAGCCCGGAAAATAAGACATCCCCAAAAACAAGATGCACAACCCTTATGAATAATAATAGGAAGAAATCTCCATGGTAAATATAAGACGAAATGGAAATCTCTCCGGCTTTTCATTTCGGCCATGTTTTCTTTTTCTTTTTTTTTTTTTTTTTTGGTATCTCTTCTATTTGGAATTCTGCCCTCCATACTCTAGATCAGAGAGACATTGAAATGTGAATTTAAATACGGCGATAAATGATACGTCTTCTTTGTCTCGTTTGGTTCTGGTTTTATATCGCGAAGCACTTTTTTTCCCCTCTCATATCGTGTCCTGGTTTAGAGGGGAATAAATGTGTGTGTTGCAATATGCTCAGGATGGGGTTCCATTCTATTTTGTTGTTGCAGAAATAAAATGAGAATAAAAATGAGAAAATGACTTTTCAATCAGTAGTGGATTCGATTTGCTTTTACGGTATTTGGTGTTTTTGTTCGTAAATGATGATTCTGGATTATTAAGAAGGCATATTTGTTTGTGTTTGTGGTTGTAAGAATTGAGGCAGATGAATTTGAAAAACATTAAAGATGTTTTCGATACAAGGTTTTTTTTTTAAGAATGAAATGGAGTGGATGATTTTTGATTAGATGCTATTTAAATATTTTTTTTTTCTTTTTTATTTTTTTCTAAAATAAAAACGAAATGTAAAAGATAAATAAATAAATAAAAGGCTGCGGTTGAATAAACCTTTTTTTGATTTGTTAATTTACTTAATAAAATCTGCATATTTATAGTTTTTTGATGTTGTTAAGTTTTAGAATAGAATGATGTGGAGTTTCATTTTTATATATTCAGATTAATAGGGCCTGATTGCCTTGTGGCTAGCGCTCTGGCACTCGGTACCACAGATCTCGGTTCGCGACACCGGCGGTGCCATGTTTGTAGTGATTCAGATGCATTGAAATCTCCTGGATTCTCTATACTCTAGATCGGATACATTGAAATTCCTTGGATTCTCCATATTCTAGATCAGAGACATTGAAATCCCCTAGATTCTCCATACTCCAGATCAGAGACATTGAAATCCCCTGGATTCTCCATACTCTAGATCAGAGACATTGAAATCGCCTGGATTCTCCATACTCCAGGTCAGAGAGACATTGAAATGTGAATTTAAATACGGCGATAAATGATACGTCTTCTTTGTCTCATTTGGTTCTGGTTTTATGACTCGTATCTGAAGCACCAAAGGCCAGAGAACTAGCTAATTGGCCATCAGGCCGCCATTGAAGAAGAAGGTACATTATTATAGATAGAAACATCTCGTCCAAAGACTTTTTAATAAATTCAGTTTAGATTAATTCTAATATAATATTCTGCCCTTTTTCTATCATATAATGTTAATGAATGGTGTTGTAAGCATTTAAAAAAACCCTAAAATCTTATTGATTAGAAATAATGATCTGTAATTCCACCAAATATTTTTATTGTCATAAACATGTGTAATTCTTTCATTAATGTTTGATAAGAATTTTGAGGGGAATCTTATTTTTACTACTGTTAATATAAAGCTGATATTTCAATGGCATTTGCTTACTAGAAAAATTTAAATGCAACTTGAGTACTCTTATTAAAATGTATTCTTCCGATTTTTCTTATTTTGAACGATCGTTTTCCTAAGCAATTTCTTTCAATAACCCCATCCATTATGTGAAAATAAGACAAAATTATGAAAAGACGAATAATATAAATGTAGCAAACATTTTTCAAAATGGGAAAAAGTTATTAAATATTAAATTTTAGTGCTTATTTTTAAATATGATATAAAAAAAATAAAGTAATTTAATCCTAAAATAACAGAAATATTATAAAAACAACATTATGTAAAAATGTTTAACAGAACTCAACAGGATTTCACAGGACTTAATGCTGATATAAAAAACAAAATTAAGTCCAGTAAAATAATGATCCAGTAAATATAAGCCAATAATATGCAAAAATATATACTCATTTAATACCTGTCGTAATATTTTTGGAGAAAAGATAATATTTTTCGAAGAAATTCAAGATTAATATCGAGGCCTTAGAAGTGGAGTAGCTAAAGAATTTTAGAGGTTTATTAACTATACTTAACTATAATTGAAAACAGTAAAATATTTCTTTTTGCGGGGCGGATATTGAGCGGTGTCTAAAAGAAATCTTGAATTCTTTAATTTAATCATATAACGATAGCTGGAAATATTAAAACAAACCTACATTTTTTTATGTAATTACCTTTTTGATCGATCGATTGATATTTGTCTCACATGCTACAAAAATTGACTTATTTTATCATTTATAATTACATTAATGAATTTAAAGATCTTACTTGGGTCTTAAAGAGCCACATTATTATTGCTGTGTCAATTCTTGTAGGTCTCTTTGGCATTAAGTGCAAAGAGGCTGATAATGATATGCTATCCTGATTAACATCTTATTTATTTTTGGCCCAATTTGTAACTTGATGGCAACTGGCGAAGGAAGCCATAAGTCTGAATCCGTATGTGGTTTACGTTGTTTCACTGTTTTAAGAAACTAGAAGACCGATTTTTGTCGATGGAGAATGTAAAAGTGTTACACCTTTGATATTTGGGAGAGAAATATGTGGGTGTATTTCAATTCGATACAGTATTGCAGAATATAGAACTTTATCTGGAAGTCTTCCTGTAAAGCAAAAATTATTTACACCTCGTCTGTGGAAGGTTTTGCCTCACATAAAATTGAATACGAGATCGTCGATATAATACTCTCGAAAGCATCTGGTCACAAAACACATCAGCTCGAAATAACATCAGCATTTCTACTTTCACCAGTACACGCACGTGATCTTTCACCAATTGAACAAATCTTACTGATATAAGACACAATTGATAACTTCTGCCAGTGACTAAAACAGACGAATATAAGTAAGGAATTGTTTTATTATTACCAGCAACAGATATCCAGTCTTCCATATATTGCTATTGTTGTCCATCATACAACATATATCCATATATTGTTCTACTCTATGCCCACTATATAGCTACTATTATTATACTTAGCTGATCTATATTATTATACTATGATCTGTTTTTTTTTTATGCACCCTCCATGCATGAGTTGTAACCTCTTGATTTTTGCAACGCAATATTTTTGCAAAGAAAAGGGAGTTTTGGTATTTGCATTCTTTCTAATTATTGCAATTTTTGTGGATAGCATCACAAATTTATTCATTTGAAGCTCCATGTATATATAATTCCTACGTATATAACTAATGTAAAACAATTTATAGTCAGAAATTTTTTAAATGTTTAATATTTAGCGAACAATTAAATACACTTAAAAATATAATTGAAGGTCTTTGCACACTATGAAAATTTAATATTCTTGCAGTTCAAATCTTGCATATTCTTACATCTTTACAAATTCAATAATATGCAAAATAATATGCCTTCCTAAAAATAATTTTGATTGTAAAACTATTAAAGTAATTAATTGAATTGATCAGGGATATGCTTCAAACTGAAATCGAAATTGTTATTGTAGTTTAAAATAGCATGGCTTATCGTTGAAAATAAACATCAATGATTCTCTGAACCGTATGGATGCGAATTCAAAAGAATGTCGTGGCATTTTCAACCCAGTATCTCTTATCGGATATTTTACAATAGAAAGTTAAGCGAGATCACGTAGTTTCGTCCTACCTATTCAGAAACGAATTTTTTTCTGTCCAGGCATCTCGAAAAGGTTAATTCAATAAAAAACTAGCATGCCCTTTCGTAGCTGCCCCATTTCTAAAATTACATCCACCGGCCCAAAATGGAATTGACGGAAAAGTAGTGAAACGTTTTCTTGCGTTTTTCTCGATACTTCCCAAGAATTCACTTGCTACCAGTAGATTATTTCATTGATCCATTGTACGTATGATAAAAGCATTTCGATTTCCATTTTCCGTCTCATAATAGCTGTAAATGCTATTGCGAAAAGAAGCAAACTTTACTTCTGGGAATTTGAACGGCTTTCAACCTACATACGAAGGAGCCTTTATGTTTATTGGAAAGGTAGCATTCGCAAATAAAGAATAAATAGTTTAGCGCAACCCATAACCTATTACATTATAATATGCAGTAGTCTCCGGTACAATGCAGCAGATACGTTAGGCCTTGCATGAATTTGCATCACTGAAAATTGTATTGTTCGAAGATTTGCAAGAAGCACAGGGATACTTCGGCATACGTCCGCTTTGGAATTAGCCCATCTTGCCGACAAGTGATTACATCCATTGTATGTATAATAAAAACATTTAAATTTTCATTTTCCGTCTCACAATAGCTGTAAATGATATTGCGAAAAGAAGCAAACTTTACTTCTGGGAATTTGAATGACTTTTAACCTACATACGAAGGAACCCTTTATGTTTATTGGAAAGGACGCATTTTTACAAATAAAGAATACATAGTTTAACGCAGCTCATGGAATATAACACAATAATATGCAGTAGACTCTCATATAATGCGGCAGTTTACCAGTTAAGTTATATCCGGCAGTTACTTCAAAACTTAACTGATTAACTGATATAGCTTAAATTCATACAAGGTTTATTGATGTATGAATCAAGAAAAACATGAATGTTACAAATTTGTAAAGAATATAAGTGCAACGTATATGCAAAAAGTATAATTTATTTCATTTCCAATGGCAAGGCAATACGAAAATGATGAACGTACAGAATAAAAAAGAACTTGAAAATTTACACAAAAAGTTCAACAAAGTTGACCGAAGTCATTTTCCTTAAGAGTTCTCCAGCTTGCCGAAATAAGAGTTCTCTTGCTTGGTCGAAAATCGCAATGCGTTGTACATGTTAATTAGATCAGCTCATTTTACTTGAGACAAGCCACCAGCATTCCATTGCAACACACGCTAGCCAACCGGATGATCTTGCCGAAAAATGTAGACCACTTAGCCTTATATAATAGCCGCGGTTTTTCCCAGATGCACTATTAAAAGGTAGGTCTACATTGTATATAGTATATACTTATTAGGGTGAAATGTAAAAAGTATAAATGTAATATATATGTAAAAGCATATGTATAACATACATGTAAAAGCATAAATGCACGTGAAAAGCATCTGATTAAAGATTTGGTGACATGTTGACACTCGAATGACATGCTGAATAGACAGCAGAAAGAACTAGAAATTAAGAGCAAGACAATTATTAAAACGAAGGGGTTTAATTGCAGTCGGTTGTATCTCTGCTTTCATGCTATTAACTTGGTTATTTTCTCTATATTATTGCTACTATTTTTAGCATATGATCTATGCATGCCTTGCTCTCTTCTTTGCAAATTAAATTAAAATTTTTTCTCTAAATCAAATATTGCTAAATTAGTGGAAAGTATAGATTATCTCCACACACACAGACACACACACACACACCACACAGACACACACAGACACACCACAGACACACACACACAGACACATACACACACAGACACACACACACACAGACACACACATATATATTTCCACTTCCAACCGTAGGTCACGAGCTAATACGACAGTAGAGAGTTGGGCGGAGGTATGACAGTCCTCCTGTAAAAAAGAAAACGTCTCCTGACAGTGTCTCGAAATCTGACAGCAGGCAGACGTCCTTGGACCAACATGGGGCTGTTGAGCCAATGAAGAAGAACAAGTTATCTATATATATGTATATATATATATATCTTTTATTTTCTTACATTGAAGAATAAGTTTGAAAATATATCTAAGCTAAATTGCAATTACTCAGCATAGATTGTTGTAGTTAAAACATATTCTTTTTTCTTTCTACGGTGTGTTAAACAGAAATCTAACACGACTCTAAGTTAACTTAAAATCTAATTCTAAGATGGTAAAATGTAAGTTACATGAAATAATTATTATTTAGCTAATTAAATATCATTCATTAGTTATTTAATGATTATTGATTAGTTAAAAGATTCTTCATTAATTATTAAAAGATTATTCATTAATTGCAATTTTTCAATGTGGAATATTATAAGAAAATAGTTTCCAAACACATTTTTATAGTATGCTGTACAAAGATCTAACGACATGATTCTATATTAACTTAAAGTCTAGGAATGAAAGTTGGTAAATGTTACTGTAGATGATTATTTCTTAATTTATCAATCATTATTCATTAATTAATTGAAGATTAGTTATTAGTTAATCAAAGATTATTCATTAACAATCAAAGATCAGTTATTAGTTAATTAAAGATTTTCTATCGGATGCTAAAATAATATTCATTTGTTATTAAAAGATTATTCATTAGTTTATTACATTTGAACTAAAAAAAATATAAAAAATATATAAAATATAAAAAAAATTATATTTTGAACACTTCTACACACATAAAAACAACTCAATAACAAGCAGAAGTTTTTGAATGCCAATTCAACCCCTTTTTAAATCTTTGTATTTTGTATTGAATAGAAAGGCAATTTAGAATACACTATTGCAACTATTGCAATACATACAATATCTTGAAATTTAAATTATAATCCCATATAAAACTAAAGTTTATTGATGTTTGTCTTTATTTGAACTAACATTTCAAAAATAAATCTAAAAGTAGCATATTTCACTATTTTAAATCTATACTAAACTTTGAAAAAAATATTTATATAGAGCAAGACTAGTATTATGCGTTTGTTTTATTTAAGCATTCATATTTTAATATGGCTGAATCCTTGGCTATATTTCAAACGGAAAACTAGTCATACATATACGTCTATTTGATCTAAACCCATCACAACATTGAAAATATACCATCCCGGAAAAGCAAATATGCGTCGCCGTAATACCGAAAAAGAAACCCCAATCTTTACGTAAATAACGTCTTGCATGTTATTTCTGTCTCCTTTTGCAATTGAGTGACAGTTTTGCGCGAATGCATCGAAAGAAAATAATAAGTGAGAGAAAGATGAACAGGAAAATCTCTCTCTATATATATATTCCTGAAAGTTTTTATTTTTATTTTTACCTATCACGGGAAAAGATGACAGTTCTCAGCGGCATTTCCGCATAGCGCTAAATTACGCGCAAATCCCGTTTTTTCCGGGGCGTTCTTTTATTCCGTAATTACGCTACAAGAGGAACGTAACGAACTGTCGGATGTATCAAAAGAAGAACGAAAGGAAAAAATAAAGAAGAATGAGTTACGGTACAGCATAGCGACTAGTGGACCGACCATAATACTTTTTCTTTCTTTACTTTTACAACAGGAATTTTATTTGGTTACTTTTCTGGCGAAATCTGGATAAAAAGGAAATGAATACAGTTGTCGTCCGATGCTTTTTGTGAGCCATGAATACCGTATATTGAAGGGTTTTTCGCAGAAATGCAAAAGAGATTTTAGACTCTTCCTGTAGCTTTATTTCTTCTTTGGCAGTGAAATTAAAAACAAGTGATTTTTTTCACTAGAAAGAATCTTTTAAATCCATTTTTATCCATCACAGATTGCTGAATTGTTAATAGTACGCTTTCATTTTCGGTGAAATTTCCGCTTCCTCTAAAAGGATATGGGCCCTGATTTTACGCAAAATTAAAATCGAGATGGTAATAAAAAATGGTGAGATTTTCTTTGATGTGTCTCGATGTGAATATCCGAATAACTAATTTATTTTCATGCGAAAAGAAAGATCTGAAGTCAAGGATTTTATTTACGATTGATAACTATTAATAATACTTTTGATTTTTATTAAGTTACAAGTCTTGTTTGAAGAAATAACCAATTGAATAACGGACGTTTATTTCGAGATTTTTTATTCTTTTTTTTTCTTATGTTTTTGCGGAATTCAACAATTTATGTGTTTTTTATATGTTAGGTATATATAAAAAATTATATTGTATGTTATTCGTGTCTGGTTTTTTTAGCATAATTATCATCGTTCAGTTTTTGACTTAAACCCTTTCGTAGACCAACGTTTTCCAATTGCCCTACTCAAATAATCACTCATTCTACGGAAGTCTTCTGTCCCATATCTGTCTCCGCATTATCACGTATGTGTTTGATTGGAGTTTTTTCTGTCGCATATCTGTCGCTGAATTATCATGTATGTGCTTGGGTTGGAGACTTCTACTTTACCCCAGGTCATTCATTACTGTCAACTTCATAATCTTAAGGACATCCATAGTAGGAAAAATAATAATTATGTGCTACGGAAACGTCTGCAAATAGAGTACACTTAGATTTATGCAATAAAGAATCCAAAAACTTTTCTTGAAACGGTAACTTATTAGAGGAAACACAAAGAAAAGAAAGCAAACCTCGTTTGTGAATGTCTATTAATCAATGCGCATCACAAAACGTAGTCGGTTTCCAGCACAGTCCTCCCGACGTTATTGCGGTACATCTCAGTTTCATGGCATTAGTAAAGATTGTTCTTTAATTGTTAAAAGATTATTCATTCATTGTTAAAAGATTATTCATTAATTGTTAAAAGATTATTCATTAATTGTTAAAAGATTATTCATTAATTGTTAAAAGATTATTTATTAATTGTTAAAAGATTATTCATTAATTAATACATTTATTATACATTAGAAAAAATTTATTTCGAACACTTTTTCATTTACATAAAAAGTAATTTAATATCAAGCACAAGTTTTTTAATGAAAGTTCAGCAATTTTTACAAATATTTGTATTTTATATTGAGTAGCATGGGGATTTATGATACACTCGTATCATAATTTATTGAATACATACAATATTTTAAGGAACATTTAAATTATAATTCCTCAAAAAACTGAAATTTATCGATATTTATTTATATTTAAAATAGCATTTCAAAAATAAGCCAGGAAATCGCATTTTCTTTATTTTAAATACGAACTAAACTCTCAGAAAATAAATATGTTAGAGAGTAATAATACACGTTTGTTTTATTTGAGAAATTTTTTTGACATGGCTGAATCCTTTGCTACATTTTAAACGGAAAATTGGCCATACATATACGTCTATTTGATCTTAACCATCCCAACATTGAAAATGCCATCCCGAAAAAGCAAATATGCGTCGCCGTAATACCGAAAGAAACCCCAATCTTTACGTAAATAACGTCTTGCATGTTATTTCTTTCTCTCTTTTGCAATTGAGTGACAGTTTTGCGTGAATGCATCGAAAAGAAAATAATAAGTGAGAGAAAGATAAACGGCAAAAATCTTTCTCTCTCATCTATACGAATTTTTTATTTTTATTTTTACCTATCACGGGAAAAAAAAGATGACAGTTCTCAGCGGCATTTCCGCATAGCGCTAAATTACGCTCAAATCCCGTTTTTTCCGGGGCGTTCTTTTATTCTGTAATTACGCTACAAGAGGAACATAACGAACTGTCGGATGTATCAAAAGAAGAACGAAAATCATAAAAAAAAAGGAAGAATGAGTTACGGTACAGCATAGCGGCTCGTGGGCCGACCAAAATACTTTTCTTCGTGTCTTTTTTTTTATCTTTTCTTTTTACAACAGGAATTTTATTTGGTTACTTTTCCGAGAAAATCTGGATAAAAGGAAAATGAAAGCAGTTGTCGTCCGATGATTTTGTGCGCCATGAATACCATATATTGAAGGGTTTTTTTTCATAGAAATGCAAAAGAGTTTTTATACTCTTCATGTAGCATTATTTCTTCTTTTTGTAGTGAAATTAAATAAGTGATTTTTTTTTTGCTAAAAAGAACATTTCAAATCCCTTTTATCCATCACAGATTCTCCTCCATTGCTGAATTGTTAATAGTACGCTTTCATTTTCGGTTAAATTTCCGCTTCCTCTAAAAGATATGGGCACTGATTTTACGCGAAATGAAAATCGGGATTTCAATAAAGAAAATGGCGAGATTTTCTTTGATGTGTTTCGCTTTGAATATCCGAATAACCAATTTATTTTCATGCGGCAAAGCAAGTAGGTCTGAAATCAAGGATTTTATTTTCGATTGTTAAGTATTAAAGATATTTTTGATTTTTATTAATTTATGAGTCTTCCTTGAGGAAATTACCAATTGATTAATGGACGTTTATGTTGAGATTAGCAATCAAATTTATTTAAACACCCTTTTAGAATAAATATGCTTCTGAATTTCTTTAGGTTCTGAAATGATTCTGTGAAACATTGTTTTATTCTTTTTTTCGATGTTTGTGCGGGAAGTTATAAATTTATAAGTTTTTCTAAAATTTCACATACATAAAAATGATATTGGATGTAGTAGCGTAAATATAATCAATAAGTTTTTGGAAATTGTATTTTCCAATTGCATTATTTAAATGGTCACACATTCTAAAGAATTGCGATCGTAAGTCTTCTGTCTCTGAATTATCAGGTATGTGTTTGGGTTGGAGATTTCCACTTCACTCCAGGTCGTTTATTACTTTTAATTTCATAATGTTGAGGATATCTATAGTACGAAATTTAATAATTATATACTAAGAAATCATCTGCAATTATGGAACACTTAGAGGAGTCAGAATCTCATGGCAATAAAAAGTACGAAACATAACGTAATAGAGGAAGCACAAAAATTAAAGCAAACACTTTAGTAAAAAGGAGTTTATTTCTTCAACATGCATAAAAAAGTAGTCGTTTTCAAGTACAGTCCTCCCAACGTTACTGCAGTACATCTCAGTTTGATGGCATAAGAAATCATTATTCATTATTTAATCAAAGATAATTCATTAGTTGTTAAAAATATTATTCTTTTAGTTGTTAAAATATTATTCATTAGTTATTAAAAGATTATTCGTTAAAAATTACATTTTGAACACTATTTTTGTCCACATATAAATAACTCAATATCAAGCAAAGTTTTTGAATATCAGATCAATAATTTGTATAAATATTTGCAATTTATATTGAGTAGCATGGGCATTTATGATACACTTAGTGCAACTATTACACATAAAATATCTCAAGGAAAATTGAAATTATAATCCTTCATAAAACTAAAATGTATCAATGTTTTTTTATATTTTATATAACATTTCAAAAATAAATTTTAAAAGTAGCATATTTCCCTATTTTAAATCTAAACTAAATTCTGAAAAAAATTAATATTTTATTTATTTATATAGTGAGACTAGTACTACGCGTTTTTTTTATTTGAGCATTCATAATTTTATATGGTTGAATGCTCGGCCACATTTTAAACGGAAAAACTGGCCCTACATATACGTCTACTTGATCTAAACCCATCACAACATTGGAAATATACCATCCCGAAAAAGCAGATATGGGCCGCCGTAATACCGAAAGAAACCCCAATCTTTACGTAAATAACGTCTTGTGTGTTATTTTTTTCTCCTTTGCAATTGAGTGACAGTTTTGCGCGAATGCATCGAAAGAAAATAATAAGTGAGAGAAAGATGAACAGGAAAATTACTCTCTCTATCTATCTATTTCTGTAAGATTTTTATTTTTATTTTTTACCTATCACAGGAAAAAGATGACAGTTCGCAGCGGCATTTCCGCATAGCGCTAAATTACGCGCAAATCCCGTTTTTCCGGGGCGTTCTTTTATTCAGTAATTACGCTACAAGAGGAACATAACGAACTGTCGGATGTATCAAAAGAAGAACGAAAAGAATAAAAAAGAAGAATGAGTCACGGTACAGCATAGCGATTCGTTTGCCGATAAAAAAAAAAAATACTTTTCTTTCACAACAGGAATTTTATTTGGTTACTTTTCCGCGAAAAATCTGGATAAAAAGGAAATGAAAGCAGTTGTCGTCCGATGCTTTTGTGAGCCATGAATACCATATATTGAAGGGTTTTTCTCAGAAATGCAAAAGAGATTTTAGACCCTTCATGTAGAATTATTTCTTATTTGGCAGTAAAATTAAATAAGTGATTTTCTTTGCTTGAAAAAGTCATCGAAATCCATTTTTATCCATCAAAGATTCTCTTCCATTGCTGAATTGTTAATAGTACGCTTTCATTTTCGGTGAAATTTTCGCTTCCTCTACAAAGATGTGGGCACTGATTTTAAGCGAAATGAAAATCGAGATGGCAATAAAAAATGGCAATATATTCTTTGATGTGTCTCGCTTTTGAATATTCGAATAACCAATTTATTTTCATGCGGCAAAGCAAGTAGATCTGAAATTAAGAATATTATTTACGATTGTTAAATATTGAAAATATTTTTGATTTTAATTCAGTTACGATTTAAGAAATAACTAATTGAATAGCGGACGTTTATGTTGAGATTGGCAAACATATTTCATTAAACACCCATTTTATAATCAATAGGTTTCAAAATTTTATTAGTTTCACCAATGATTCTGTGAAACATTGTTTTATTCTTATTTCGATAATTCTACAAGCGTAAATGTTAGGCAGCCTGACTGTCAAAGTGAGACGCTTTATACACGTTGACAGAATCTCCTGCTCATTTCTGAAAGTAGTGACTGCAACGGATGTAGACAGTGGATTTAATAATAACTCTCCTGCTCGATAGTTAGGATCGTTACCGGCTATTTACGAGTTATGCTTTTTAACTGTTAGTTTCTTACATATATAGGCAGGGCTCTAGTACCTATTTCCATAAAAATTGATATCAAATATATTTCACGCATTTAAGATATCTAAAATTAATAAAACAAAATTGTACCAATATATATGCAAAAGTATAAAAATATATAAAAATTATATCAATATAAAAAAAATTATACCAATATAAACAAAATTATACCAATTTATAAAAAATTATACCCATTTATACAAAATTATATCATTATATACTAAATTACACCAATTTATACAAAATTATACCAATTTGTACAAAATTAATAAAACTTTCTTAACTACGCATAGTAAATGCAAGTTTTTCGAGATGGTTGTTAATTAGTTAATTAAATATTATTCATTAGATATTAAAGATAATTCATTTAATTTACATTTCGAACAGTTTTTCGTTCACTTAAAAATAAATCAATAGCATGGAAAATTTTTGAATATCAGTTCAATCATTTTTATAAATAGTTTCATTTTATAGTCAGTAGCATGATGATTTATGATAACACAAATATCATACACTATTGTGATACATACAATATCAGGAAACAGGAAAATTTAAATTATAATATCTCATAAAACTAAAATTTAACGATGTTTATTTATATTGAAATATCATTTCAAAAAATAAATCTGAAATAGAATATTTCCTATTTTAAATCTAAACTAAGCTCTAAAAATAAATATTCGATTTTTATATATAGAGAGACTAGTACTAAGCTTTTGTTTTATTTGAGCATCCATATTTTAATATGGCAGAATCTTTGGCTATATTTCAAACGGAGAAAACTGGCCATACATATTCGTCTATTTGATCTTAAACCATTCCAACATTGGAAATGCCATCCCGAAAAAAGCAAATATGCGACTCCGTAATACCGAAAGAAACCCCAATCTTTACGTAAATAACGTCTCGCATGTTATTTCTTTCTCCCTTTTGCAATTGAGTGACAGTTTTGCGCGAATGCATCGAAAGAAAATAATGTGAGAGAAAGATGAACAGGAAAATCTCTATCTATGCGAATTTTTATTTTTATTTTTACCTATCACGGAAAAAGATGACAGTTCTCAGCGGCATTTCATCATAGCGCTAAATTACGCACAAATCCCGTTTTTCCGGGGCGTTCTTTTATTCCGTAATTACGCTACAAGAGGAACATAACGAACTGTCGGATGTATCAAAAGAAGAAAGATAAAAAAAATAAAAGAAGAATGAGTTACGGTACAGCATAGAGACCAGTGGACCGACCAAAATACTTTTCTTTCTTTCTTATTTTTTTTTTTACTTTTACAACAGAAATTGTATTTGGTTACTTTTCTGGCGAAAAATCTGGATAAAAAGGAAATGAAAGCAGTTGTCGTCCGATGCTTTTCATGAATGCCATATATTGAAGGGTTTTTCGCAGAAATGCAAAAGAGATTTTCAGACTCTTCATGTAGCATTATTTTTCTTTGGCAGTTAAATTAAATAAGTGATTTTTTTGCTAGAAAGAACCCTCGAAATCCATTTTTATCCATCACAGATTCTCGTCCATTGCTGAATTGTTAATAATACGCTTTCAGTTTGGTGAAATTTCCGCTTCCTCTAAAAAGATACGGGCACTGATTTTACGCGAATTAAAAAATCGAGATTTTCTTTGATGTGTCTCCCTTTAAAAATCCGAATAACCAATTTATTTTCATGCGAAAGCAGGTAGGTCTGAAATCAAGGATTTTATTTACGATTGTTAAGTATTAAAAAATACTTTTTATTTCTATTAATTTACGAGTCTTTTTGAAGAAATCGCCAATTGAATAACGGACGTTTATGTTGAGATTGAAAATCACATTTCATTAAACACCCTTTATATAATCAATGTTTCTGAATTTGATTTTTTTCAACAATGATTCTACTAAACATTGTTTTATTCTTTGTCGATTTTTTTTCGGGGGAGTTCATGAATTTATATGGGTTTTTTTTAAGACTTAGGTTTACATTAAAAATGTTATTGTATGTTATTCGTCATTGGATTTGCTAGCGTAAATATAATCTTTCATTGTTGGATTCGAAATCCTTCGCGAAACAATGTTTTCCCATTACGTTATTCAAATTGTCACTCATTCTTTTGAATTATGATTTGAAGTCTTCCATCGTATATCTGTCTTATGTAATTTGCTGGAGTTTTCTTTGTCGAATAAATATCTCTGAATTGTCCAGTTTTTAGTTAAAGTTGGATATTTTTACTTTACTCCAGGTCATTCATAACTTAACTTCATAATATTAAGGACATCCTTAGAACGGAAATTAATAATTATGTGCTACTGAAGCATCTGCAAATATTTTACACTTAGATGATCGGAATCACATTACAATGAAGAGTCCGAAATCTTTTCTTGAAACGGTAACATAATAGAGGAAACCCAAAAATTAAAGCAAACCAAGTTAGTGAATGAGTCTATTAATCAACGTGCATGAATAAACTTACTTGTTTTTGCAAAGTCCTCCCTATTTTACTGCGGTACATATCAGCTTGATAGCATTAAAAATATTTATTTATTATGTAATCAAAGATTATTCATTAGTTCTTAAAATATTATTCCTAAGTTATTAAAAGATTATTCATTAGTTGTTAATAGAATATTCATTAATCATGTGGAAAAATGCGTATTCATTGGAAAAATTGTTCTTTTTTCGTTCACTTAAAAATTACTCAATAACAAGCAGAAGTTTTTGAATATCAGTTCTACATTTTTTATAAATATTTGCATTTTATGTATCAATAGCATGATAATTTATGACACACTAATTATACTATTACAATACACACATTATCTTAAGGAAAATTTAAATTATAATCCCTCATTAAATCAAAATTCATAGATGTTTGTTTATAGTTGAAATATCATTTCAAAAACAAATCTGAAAGTAACATATTTCCCCATTTTAAAACTAAACTAAATTCCTAAAAAAATAAATATTTAATTTATATAAAGAGAGAGACTAGTAATACACGTTTATTTTATTTGAGAATTCTATTTTAATATGACTGAATCACTGACTACATTTCAAATAGAGAAACTGGCCATATATATACGTCTATTTGATCTTATCACTGCATTAGAAATACCATCCCGAAAAAGAAAATATGCGTCGCCGTAATAACGAAAGAAACCCCAATCTTTACGTAAATAACGTCTTGCATGTTATTTTTTCTCCCTTTTGCAATTGAGTGGCCGTGTTGCGCGAATGCATCGAAAGAAAATAATAAGTGAGCGAAAGATGAACAGGAAAATCTCTCTCTCTATCTATTTCTTCAAGTTTTTTTTTTATTTTTATTTTTAACTATCACGGGAAAAAGATGACAGTTCTCAACGGCATTTCCGCATAGCGCTAAATTACGCGCAAATCCCGTTTTTCCGGGGCGTTCTTTTATACCGTAATTACGCTACAAGAGAAACATAACGAACTGTCGGATGTATCAAAAGAAGAACGAAACAGAAAAAGAAAATAGAAGAACGAGTTACGGTACGGCATAGCGACTCGTGGACTGACCATAATACTTTTTCTTTTTTTGCCCTTTTATTTTCTTTTCTATTACTTGGTTGGAATTTTATTTGGTTACTTTTCCGCGAAAAATCTGGATAAAAAGGAAATGAAAGCAGTTGTCGTCCGATGCTTTTGTGAGCCATGAATACCATATATTGAAGGGTTTTTCGCAGAAATTCAAAAGAGATTTTAGACTCTTCATGTAGCATCATTTCTTCTTTGGCAGTGAAATTAAATAAGTGATTTTTTTTTTCGCTAGAAGAAATCTTCGAAATCCATTTTTATCCATCACAGATTGCTGAATTGTTAATAGTACGCTTTCATTTTCGTTGAAATTTCCACTTCCTCTAAAAAGATATGGGCACTGATTTTACGCGAAATGAAAATCGAGATGGCAATAAAAAAAGAATAGTTAAATTTTTTTTGATGTGTCTCGCTTTGAATATCTGAATAACCAATTTAATTTCTTGTGGCAAAGCAAGTAGATTTTAAATAAAGAATTTTTATTTTCGATTGTTAAGTATTAAAAATACTTTTTGATTTTTATTAATTACGAGTCTTCTTTGAGGAAATCACCAATTGGTTAACGGACGTTTATGTTGAGATTTGCAATCACATTTCATGAAACGACCTTTTAACAATCAGTATGTTTCTGAATTTGATTACTATCTACAATGATTCTGAGAAACATTGTTTTATTCTTTTTTTCGATATTTTGGAGCAAATTTATAATTTTGTTTTTGTTTTTTAAATATACATAAAATATGATATTGTATATTAAATTAGTATACCTAAATATACATAAAAACCGATTGCATATTGTATATTGTTCGTCACTGAATTTTCTAGCGTAAATATTGTCATTCAATTGTTGATGCAAACCTTTTCGTGGCATAATGTTTTTCAATTTCCCTACTCAAATGGTCACCCATTCTACTTAATTGTGATTGTAAGTCTTCTGTTGCATATCTGTCTTCAGATTTGGAGTTTTCTTCTGTCGCATAGCTGTTTCTGAATTATTAAGTATGTGCTTGGGTTGGAGTTTTCTTCTGTCGCATATCTTTCTCTGAATTATCAAGTATGATTATGTGTTGGATTTTTCTTCTGTCGCATATCTGTCTAAAATTATCACGTATGTGCTAAGTTGGAAGTTTCTTCTGTCTCTGAATTATCAAACATCTGCTTGGGTTAGAGTTTTCTTCTGTCGCATATCTGCCTCTGAAGTATCAGGTATGAGCTTAAGTTGGACTTTTTTACTTTACTCCAGGTCATTCATTATTTTCAACTTCATAATGCTAAAGACATACATACTACAAAAATTGATAATTGTATGCTATGAAGGCGTCTGCAAGTAGAGTACACTTGGATGCCTCGAAATCACATAGCAATATAGGGTCCAAAATCCTTTGTTAAAGTGGCAGTGTACACAGATGAAACACAAAAATAATGAAAGGACCCCAGGTAAGAGAATGGATAGTCTATAAAACAACGTGTATCAAAAATTGTAGTCGTTTTCAAGCACAGTCCTCCAGACGGTACTGCTGTACACCTCAGTTTGATCGCATTAGAGCTTTGCATTCCAATTCTGAATGCGCCTAGCACAGTTTCCTCTATACTTGGAGTTTGACAAATTATGATGGCTTATAGGAAGACCGCTTGTGCAGGCAGACAAACAGGCTAGCAGTGGCTGTATATCTCGTCGGATATCGTTTCATGTGTAAATTATGCGAAAAATATCCAATAATTTCTAGAAATAAATGTGAGGTATATTTAAATAATGAATTTATTTCATGATTTCACTGATCAAAATATATTTGATAAACACGTACTTGAATTGATTTAATATATAGTCACATAATAAATATAAAATATGAGTTTATTCGATATTTAAAAAAATATATCTTACATTACTGAAGTATATAATTCACTAAAATAAGTATAAAAATTCAGTAATGTCACCATTATTTATCATCATCAGTCTGATTTAAATCTAATAATTGTGTGAGACAGCCATTTGAAGAATCATTCTTGTTACATCGTATTATTACAAACTTAATAAATCCAATAATTTGCAGAAAATAAAAATGTTAGGTACTTTTAAATAAAGAATTTATTTCCCGTTATAATAAATATAAAATATGAGTTTATTGGATATTAAAAAAACATCTTACGCTACTGAAGAATATAATTCACTAAAATATGTACATAAAAATCATACTGGTTAAATGTCATTATTATTTATCATAATCAGTAGATGACATTATTTATCATCATTATTTCTAATAATTATTTGAGACAGAAAAATAATTGTTTCGAAGAATAATTCTCGTTGCATCAGACTTGAAATATGCAATAATTTGAAGAAACAAATGTTAGATACATTTAAATAATGAATTTGTTCCATCATTTCGCTAATCAAACGACATTTTATAAATCTTTACTTGTATTTTTTTTTAATATATAGTTAAATAATAAATATAAAATATGTACACTCAAGAGCCAAAACATTATGACCACCTGTTAATAACGAGTTGGCCCACCTTTGGCGCGCAACACATCTTCAACCCGCCTTGGCATGGATTAATACCACCACTTAATACCAGTTAAATACCACTTCCACCTGATCACGTGCCTTCCACGTCATCCAGGCGAATCCATTGCAAAATGTAGGGGTGGTCATAATTTTTGGCTCTTGAGTGTATATAATCTGTTACTGACAGGTTGTAATGGGGTATGAATAATTTTATCAAAACATGATGTTCTTAATCTAATGCTGCCCCCTAGCATCACTTTCAATTACATCCAATCTATTGATTCTGACATGCTTGTATATATTCTGTGCATATTTATAAATTCACTAAAATAAGTATATATAATTCAGTAAAGTAAGTATATAAAAATCAGTATCCTATAATGTCATCATTATTTGTCATCATTAGTTTGATATTATTTCTGATATTTGTTTGAGACAATCAAGAACCATTCTTATTGCATAATATAATAAATCATATAATATATTGCATCTTATATAACTTAATATATCCAATAATTTGAAGAAACAAATATTAGGTATATTTAAGTAATGAATTTATTTCACTGAGAAAAATAATATTTATAAACATTGCTTGAATTGTTTTAATATATTGCCAGATAATAAATATAAAATATGTGTATAATCTGTTACTGACAGTTTGTAATGGGGTATGAATAATTTTATCAAAACATGCTACACTTAATCTCGGAGTTGCTGACAATGGCATTTGCAAAAAATAATTTTAAGATGCTGTCAATTTAAGTTACATCCAATCTACTGATTCTGATATGCATATATATCTTCTGGGCATGTTTATAAATTCATCATTTACTTTGACGTCAGAATATTATTTAATAAACACCGTCTGAAAATGCAGAAACAATATTATATTTAATATGAATATTTTGATAGCGTTTTAATGCATGCAGAAAATGTCCATTTTAAAGAAAAATAATATATTTTCATAAAATATTGTTTTTGCCCAAATATATAAGAAGGAGTAGAAAATCTTATACTTTAATATTTAATCATTTTGATGACTGGTAATACAATTTCACATTTCATGCTTTCAGTGAAAATTTCTAAGAAATTTGTATTTTAAAGAAATTGTCAACATTTTAAAATGAAATAGATATATAATACGACAATTTGAAATTTTAATCTTTTCTCAATAAGCAAAAGTGTCAGAGTGATATTTAGGTATTTGTATTTTGCAGAATTTTGAAACAATCTTCTTTATTTTTACTTCCTACTTTTGTTACTATTTTATTTGCTATTGTCTTCATTATATATTTATGTATACAGACAAAAAAAATTCTCATTCATTTTTTTATGAAATAAGTTTATTTCGTCGTTTATCTTTCAAAAGATGATATCGAATTCATCCAGTTTTGAAAAATAACATGAAAGAATCTCAACTATAAATGTTAATATTTCATGAAATGGGGCAATGATGGAATTCACTAATATTTTTATTTTTGGTGAAGAAAAAAATAAATAACTGTGACAGCTTTTGATATTCGTTTAAACTACTTTTATTTTTACTTAGATCTTTAAATGCATGTCAGTTATACTTCGTCTTCTAAAATGTGAGAGACGTATTCGATATTTTGAAACGAAATTTTTAAAACGCACTTAAATATTTTCTCGGAAATTTCATTGCAGATTGTAAAAAGAAAATATTTTTCACAAGATATTTTTATTATTCATAAACAACTTTTTTTTTTTTGTCTTTTATTTTTTACGAATTTATTTACAATTTCTTTCTTTTTCTGTCATGACAATTTCTCACTTTACAGTTTATTTTTCGTACTTGTTGTGTTTTAGCAAGTCTGGTTTTCTGCTTATGAATACAATGAATTTTATCGATATGTGTACAAAGTAACCTTATTATGTTACCTTTCGTGAGGACATTTATTGACAACCGTTCCACATTTGTGTGTTGTATTATAAAAACGCAGGAAATTCTCCCAAAGCAGCCTAACTATTGTAATGTCTCGGCCTATATTAAACCTAAAATGGCTGAAAGAAGATGGCGACTTTCAGGTCCATGGGAGCACTTAAATTTTTATTTGCAAACATACAAATAATGAATTCTGAATTATTATACAAAGTTATGAAAACAATTAAAATAAATTTTGATCACCAAAACAATTAAATTATATTATAAGTACAAACCACAAGTACAGTTCACACCAAAGTCGGAGATTTTTTAGAGTTCTTGAGTCTACGTCGAATCTAATGCACCAGGTCTGTGGAAGACCTTAATTATCACACGACGGGATACACGAAACCACACCGAGTTCACTTTAAAAACAGGTGGAAACTCCGTTCTATTCAATCACTCCAGAGAAAAAATAAAAACAACACTTCTAGTCGACTCGTCGCAGAGCTCTCTTCCTTCTTCACCAAAATCCTCCTTTTAAGACAATACTTCAACAGTGTGGAGGTCAGCTTTCCTCACTTCTCATTGGAGTAGGCATTCCTTTGTTCGTGGTCTATCCCCCATCATGATGGAACAACTCATGGTACAATTCATATTCACTCTGTAGTATTTTCGACACGGGAAGATCGCACAGACATTCGCTAATTTCTTGAGTCTCATTATACACAGTACCTAATATCTGCTATCAAATTTGAGCTACAGGTTGTTCCATTAGTACAAAACACTAATTGCCGGTACTATAACTACCCACAATACTGCTTATTTGCTGTCACAGTTGAGTAATGGGTTGTATTATATGCTTGTCAAATAACATACATTCCTCTCACCTGGGAATGAAATGCCAAAACTCTTTCAGTGAGAAAAAAATGTTTTATATAGATTATCTTAATTTGTTATGCAATAATCACTATCGTGTCTCTTCGTATTTGATAGCAGTGAATGCAACGAATGGCACTAGGGGATTCATACATGGCCTTCCTACATACTAACTACTCACGTTACCCCATGACCACGGTTCTGCAATAAATACTTACAGTCAGCTTTTTTTGAAGTTCTTTTCTAGCTACATCATAACTCTTTAGACTTTCAATTTACTAAAGTCCAATAATTTAAACTAGAAAAATGTGAATGTTTTCTGTCTAATTTTTTAAGATTTTACTGAATAAAACAAGTTATTATCTTTTACTAGACGTCAAAATAAATTAATCCGCTATGTACCTGAATAATTTTAATACATAATCAAACAATAAATTAAAAATATGTGTATAAACCTGATTCTGACTGCTCATGACGACATATAAATAATTTTAAGAAACAGAGATGTACTTAATCTCTGAAATGCTGGAAATGACATTTGCAAAAATTGTTTTAATCTTATGCGAATTAACATTCATATCCAACTGGATCTGATATGTCTACCTAAATATTCTTGTATGAATATAAATTCATCATTAACTCTCTTGTCATATGCGACCTCTTATTTAATAAACCATGTCTGATAATATTGAAACCATACTTAATATCTGAATGAATATTTTGATAAAATTTTACTGCCGGTAGCAAATTTCAATTTTAATGCGAAATATTTTCGCTCTAGAATATATTTGATTGCTCAAAAATGTAAGGAGCAATATAAAATCATATTCTGTTAATATTTAATAATACTTTTACTACTTATTAACATAGTTTACAATCCAATGCATCTTGGATAGTTTTACATTTTATAGAGATTTCCAAGATATAAAAATTATAATATATATATTTATATTGCTGAGAAGTTTGGAAGATTAATTTTAGTCCAAAGAGATATTTAGTTATTTGTATTTTACAGCATTTCCTTACGATATGTGTTTTAGAAACATATACTTTAAATTGCTGTTATTGATGCCTTTCTGGTATAGACTTTATTATAAATTTATGTATACCAACTTTTATGTGAGATAAGTTTATTTCATAATTTTAACTTTATTATTCATTGGAGCAAGAACCCTACGGCCAGCTGCCTGCTGGCATGTTTCGAGGCAGGAGATGTTTTCTTTTTGCAGGATAGGGTTGTTAGCTCTACGCCCAACACTCTATAGTCATATTAGACCGAGATGTATGGTTTATAAAGTGGATTTCAAACCACTAAAACATGTATAATATAAATCTTCAGTACTCCAGCTCGAAACCTGTGGAATTGAGAGCCTGAACACTAGTCCCTCGACCATCAGGCCCCTTTTCATGGTTTACCTTTATAAAAATATGTCAAATTCTTACAGTTTTGAGTCACTTGATAGACTGGTAACTTAAAAACTGGTGACTAGTAATCTGATTTTTTTGATATATTGTATAATCAATAAACTGAAATATTTTGTAGATACATATGATCTCTGTTCACATGCTGTTACCATAAATTTATAAAAAAATAAATTTATAAAAAAATATATTTATAAAATTGACACTACATAAAAATTATATTTATAAAATTGATAATATATAAAAAAATTTTATATTTATAAAATTGATAATTTATATATAAAATAAAAAATTATATTTATAAAATTGATAAACCATAAATTTATTTTATGATAAATATATAAAAATTATATTTATAAAATTGATAAATATATAAAAATTATATTTATAAAAGATAAAGTAAAAAATAATAATAAAATAAAAAAATTTTAAATGAAAGATTTAGTAATTTATAAAATTGATAAATATTTTAAATAAAATTGATAAATATATAAAAATTATATTTATAAAATTGATAAATATATAAAAATTATATTTATAAAATTGATAAATATATAAAAATTATATTTATAAAATTGATAAATATATAAAAATTATATTTATAAAATTGATAAATATATAAAAAATTTATAAAATTGATAAATATATAAAAAAATTTATAAAATTGATAAATATATAAAAATTATACTGCATTATTATAAAATTTAAAATATAAAAATTATATTTATAAAATGTTATAATGAAAGTAAATAAATATATTTTGTTTAAAGACGCCATAAAAATGATAAATAATAAAAACATATTTATAAAATTGATAATATATTTATTTTAAAGTAAATAAAATTGATAAATATATAAAAATTATATTTATAAAATTGAATAAAAATTTTTTTAAAAATGTGAAAGGAATACATGACTGAAAATGATATTTGACATCTAGCAGAAAACATTGCAAATTTTGAAAGTTTTTGTTTAAACACGGCGGATAATCTTACAGCTAAACCAGTGAATCAAATTTTTGTTAAAAATGTGAAAGGAATACATGACTACAATGATATTTGGAGCACATTGCGACTCCTTACATACAAAGGTAAGGTAATATGTAATTCAAGGCTTTAATTCTACATCAGGATAATGCATCAACTCTAAGTATTTATTCTAAGCAATTTCTAATTGACCGGTTTCCAGTTTGGTTATTATCGTTGTGATTATCATTATTAAATTGTTTTGTTTCTAACTATGCGTAAACATATTACTACCTCTACAGGTTATAATAACAGGAATTGAAAGCAGTAACTATATACACGATCCAAACTAGTTAGCTATTATTAATATTTAGCATGATAGCCAGCTTTGTGTAATGCGATTAACCCATCCAAACTGTACTAAGGGAAATTAAGAAATAATACGGAATGTGGAATAGTCTTAAGTGTGACGTTAAAACTACATATCCAGAATTATTATATATACCTTTTAACGTAGTAGAATTTGGGTGATGAATTCCTTAGTAATATTGAAAATAATCTGTTAATTATATATGTATATAGATACAGGTATAGAGGTAATTCCGTTTAATGAAACGCACTTAAGAAAATTAAATAAATTTATTGAAATTTATAGTATAGTAGATGGGGAATTCATTCTGGAATAATACTGGAAAAGTTTTATTTATAGTATTTATAAGACACAAAAATACCACTACGTAATGGATATACGTAAAAATATAAGTGGATTTATTTATGATTTTTTAATTGTTTTAGACAAAATACATTTATAAATAAAGACCTTACAAAAGCAATATTTTATGCAAATTAAAACTCTTTATAACTTTTAAATATTTATTCATAAAGAAAATTTAAAATTTATTCAAAATTCAGAGAAAAAAATTGAATAATTCAGCTCGTAGAGAAGCTTTTAAAATTAGTGTCATGTGATAACCAGGTAGATCACCAGATCTTTCACCTTGGGAAATTTCATTTGCATGAATAAACTAAATTTCGCCTGCACTGTTTTTTCTTGTGCTGATGTTGATATTTTGAAGTCCAAAATAATAGTTGGGATTTAACACATAAATTATTAGTACTTATGATTTAACACTTAAATTATTAATAATGATAATTTAGCACATAAGTGATTAACAATCATTATTTAACACATAAGGAATGCTGTGAAAGCTTCAGAGAATTTAATTTTAAATGTAATGATTTCATTAACTTAATTTTAAAAAAATGTTGACAAATATTTTAAATACATTAAAATAGTGTTTATTAAATAAATTTAATATATACATACTGTTTTTTGTGTACAAACTTTGAATTTTGAAATTCGGGAAATAAATTATATTTATTAATTGTAACATGAAAATAATTTTGATGCGCGATGACGTAAATTTATATTTAAAATCAAAGGTAGAATTATTTATAATTTTAAATTAAAAAAATCTCTAAAATAAATCACATCCAAGAAAATATCAAGCATGTATTTCTAAGTAATTCTTTACGATTCTTTTATGAATTTCCTAAAAATGTATCGCTTAGAGGCGTAATTTCCTACCGAATACAATATTGTCTCTTAACTTATTAGTTGCATTCGATCCGTGCTCCAGTAGTAACACGTAGAGGCTCACTGAAAAGGCGGGAAGGTTCAAAGAGGTTTTTGGAATGCATTCATTTCATTTATTTCCTTCACAAACAAAGGAATTGAATTAGAATATGATAACGTTTCTGAATATCTCGAATTGATTGTCATTCTTTTCACGAACAATGCACCTCTCATTGACTGTTATTGTTATCAGAAACAAGAGGACTCAATGGTGATATGTGAATATCTTGAATTGATTTTAGCATTATTCTAATAAATCGATTCGAATTTGTGTTAGATCCGGGGTCAGCAATTCGATTTCGTATATAAATGTTTGACATCATGTTAGACTATTATGTTACATGATGTTTGTAAATGCATTTTTGTGTGGTAAGGAAGAATATTTGAAAAACTCTAAACTTACCAACCAGTCGTCAATGAGAAATGTTCACTCTGCGCTGACATACCATAGTGTCATCTTCTTTCTGGAAAAAAAGTACTTAATGTAAGATATCCACACATCTTGCCGTAATCTCCAGTAATTCAATAATTCCATAATCTTCACATTTTTTATGATGTTAGTAATTGAAAGCTAATTCTCAAATTTTGTTAAATCTCTTATTTGTTGAACGATTTGCTTATAATAAAGGAACTTTAAAATACAAAATGTAAATGTCATTGAAATTACATGGTAAAAGTTTTCAAATTTGATATACTTCCATAGTGTACTATGTCTATATTGTACTGTCAGTAACCATAAACTTGAACTATGGGTACCCCTTTCATTCTAATAGCGAACTACCTCATGTCAAAGAACTTGTCATTCAAAAACAATTCACCTTTTCATTATTAACTATTGTGTCCCTAATCTCTATAACGAAGAACCACATCTTTCTTTTTCTCATTAGATTCGGACATACGGTGCCAGATTCAAAACCCAACAAGTGATGTCGAGTAAAATATCGAAGGTGTCTGTGCCACAATCTGCCTTAATAATAAGATGACTGGAGTTGAAGGATAGAAAGTCCTTTCGTTAGGTAGTAGGATGTAAACTGAAAGTTGTGAATTCCCAGATGCCACTCTTGTTGTTGCTCGTTGCAATGTGTGGTCGAAATGTAGTCTACTTCCCTTGGTGTAGCCGGAGTACCACTGAAACTGTTGCACATCTGGCATTCTAAAAACAAATGATTATTTTGCTGTTTTTCTTATTCCATTTTGTCGACAGCAACATCTAAACTAAGTCCATGAACTCATGTGTTCTCAAACGATGTAAACCGACGAATCATGAGAAAGGGTAAAAAATGCAAGCTTCTTTTTTGTTATTGACCTAGTTGCACAAAAAACATGGGGCACCCTTAAGAAGAAGCTCACTTTACTTCACTCGTTATACCGCCGGCATTTTAGTCGCCTTTCACGACTTGTATGGGCTACAGTGGGGCTATTCTAACCTGGACTCACCAGGGAGGCAAATGACTCCAGGTCAAAAATGTAGAGCATTCAAAAAACAAGAACAATTTTATTTTCTGGTTGGAAACTGATATTTCCAGAATCCGCTATTGTATTGCTTTTTATTATTGTTATTTTTGTATTATATCATTCTTGCAATATTTCGTACTGGGGTAGCCGTTTGGGATTTAAGTTAAGAAGTTGAGTTCAAAACAAAACAACAGTAATCGAACTCAAAATGGGATGAGTACTAAAATTCTGTCTGCCAGAATTTTATTCCATTGAATGAACTCTCAGATCTTTGGGTTTGATCGTTCTAAGTTTGCGTTTGAAAAATTTGGGTACAGTATCGTTGGTAATCTTTAGTGTAGTGTTAGTATACACTAATAAGTAAGTAACTCTAAACTTGTACTATGGTAATCTTTCCATTCTTATAGTGAACTACCTCATGTCAAAGTGCTTGGCATTCAAAAAACAATTTACTTTTTTTCATGATCAACTATTGGTCCCCAAACCTCTGCAAGAAAAGTATCGCCATCAATTGCTATGAAAAGACTCAAAACATCTCAAACACTCTGGTTGTTAAATTTTTGACTAAGCAATTACTGCTGCAACGTTGTTAGTTAGAAGCTAATCAGTTCCATCTGCAACGCACATCAGCACTCTTCGCCTAATTATTAGCACCGCTTCTCGCAGCAATAATCTATTAATGCGTGCAATCAACCAATAGGAAAGTGAGTTCAGCATCAATCTCTAATCAACCGTATCAATGCCATTTTAATACGTTTTCTCGCTTAAAACATCATTTGCCATTCAGAAAAGGGATATCATTGGTAAATGATAGTGTTATTAGAAATAAGGAAAATAAAATTTCATATTTATTCATGCACAAATGCTTTTATTAATATTATACTAAAAATGAAATCTTATTACATGAAAAATATTCTTTGTAATAGATTAATACACGTTTATTCTATTCTATTGTAATCAATGAAGAGCTTTAAAAATAAACTATTATAAGCTTTTTAGTTTGGTTTTAAATACTTTTACTGTTACTCTAATTCATCATGTTAGAGTCAACTGTCTTTAGGTAAAATAATAACAGTTAATGATTTAATATGTGGAAAATTTAGCGTTAGATTTTTGCGACATTACTTGAAGATTGTTTTTTATTTACATCGAGAACTTATATGATTTCAATGAAATTTAAATATTATTACATGAAAAATATTCTTTGTAATAGATTAATACACGTTTATTCTATTCTATTGTAATCTATGAAGAGTTTAAAAAAACTATTATGAGATTTTTAGATGGGTTTTAAATACTTTTACTGTGACACTAACTCCTCACTTTACAACCAATTGCCGTTAATTAGGTAGACTTATAAAATTTAAAGATTTAATACTTACAGAAATTAATATTAGTTTGGGGAGACATTACTTGAAGTTTATCTTTAATTTACATAGGAAACTTATATGATTATGAAAATGTTTCTAATATGAATTACTATCTTAACTACATTTTTATTATTTTATAGCTTCACTCATGGTTTTGTATAAGTACTGTTCAAATAATTTGTAAGAAATCTTGAATTTGTAACTGCACTAGTGGCCTTGTCAATGATTTAAAAATATATAGAGAGGGTTTCAAAATTCCATTTGGATGAGGGAAAAATAGTACATCAGTTGGAACCATATTCACCTAGCAAATGTCCGGAAATGTCACCGGGAGAGAAGATAAAAGAATACGAAAACATAGTAAGAACATAAGACTAAAAGTTATAAAATGTTGGCGCATTTCATGTATTCCAACCATATATTATCTGTAAAAAGAAATCAGATAAAAATATTTTTTTTTATTATATCGGCCTTTTTTTCATCCACGAAAAATGAATCCTATAGTAAAAGGAGAACAAAAAAAGTAAATAAAATTTTGCATTTATTCAAACTTGATCTTTAAATCTAAGTTTGAAAATGTATTACTGCAACTCTAAAACCATTATTTAATTATATAAAAGTGTCTCATGCCAGGGCTTTAAAAGCTAAATGTTTTAAGTTATATAAGCTGCTATGCAAGCAGTATATCGTTAGAGATAATATTTAAATGTGTGATTATTAAAGCTAAACGCTTTAAGTTATATAAGCTGTTATACAATCAGTTTATTTTTAGAGATCCTTTTAAATGTTGACTTTTAAGCTAAATGTCAACATTTAAAAGGAGTAAATTTCGTATTTTTAGAGGTCGTTTTTAAATGCTTACATTTGGAAGCTGAATGTTTCAAGTTATATAATCTGTTGCAAGCAGTATATTTTTTTAGAGATCATTTTTAAATGTTTACATTTGGAAGCTAAATGCTTTAAGGTATATAAGCTGTTATACAAGCAATTTATTTTTAGAAATCATTTTTAAATATTTAACTTTTAAAGCTTAATATCTTAAGTTATATAAGCTGTTATGCAAGCAGTTTATTTTTAAGAAATCCATTTTTAAACGTTTGACGGACACATTAAACCAATAAGAAATAGAAAGAGTCCTTCTATGGCAAAAAGTATTCCCCATTTTATCTTCTGGGAACAAAGAAACGAAATCATTATACTATTGCAACAAATATCTTTCATATCCAAATCATTTTTCTGATACGTTAAGATACGGGATTCGTTAAGACAAAAGAAAACAAAAGAAAATAGCGGTCGGCACCTCATCGTGGGTATAAAAGAGAAAGGAAACCATCCGATCCACGATTAATCAATGGGGGTGCATACGAGAACATTCACTTTCTCTTACAAAGTAGGAAGAAAAACACCAGCTTTCTGCTGATTGCTTGCAACAACGTGTACTCTGAAACGGGCACGAAATTTGAAGTGGAAGGTTTTACTACAGATGCATTCTTTTCCTTCTTTCTTACGGAACATTCAGAAATTAAATCAAGAGGAAAGAAATGATCCCTCAGCAACTTGGTGATTAAAATACTGAATATTTAATCTAGGCAACTGCGTTTGAAGTCCTACAATTGAGTAGCACTGAAAGATTCTGCATTCACTCTATGATATAGTAAGGAAAATCAACAAGGTGGGAAATCTGTTGGGTTCGAGAAGGAAGAAGGTGGGTGCGAACTTACTAGAGTATTTACAAGATGTGTTCTTTTAAAGATCAAGAGAAAACAAAGTTTTGGAAGTGAATGTTGAATACTAGAACTTTGAATAGCTGAAATGTTTTTTTTTAAAAATTAATTAATGTATCAGATGTTTTTTAAAATTCAAATTGTGTTTCATTTATTTGTGCCACAAACAACCCCACCTTATTAATTTACCGTTCATTCTTGGATTAAATATAATGTTTCTGTTTGAATGAAATGACAAGAAATGAGGGCAGGATATTGTTTTTCAAAGACTTTTAGGTATAACTGACCTGCATTTAAGTGTCGTATGGGATTAAAACTGGGAAAAAATGAACCAGGCAGCCCAACTGTTAATCCAATACGCTTCGCACGCATTGCAACAATCGCCATCGAGTCTCCTAATAGATAATTTATGCCTGTTTTTAAAACTTGAGATGCCCTATCCCCTTGAACGCTAGCTCTACAAGTTACCACTGGGTTACTAGAGTCATTCTATAAACATTTGGCTTACAGTAAAATTTGATAATAAAATAAATATAAAATTAACAAAAGCTAGAAATGGTTATTATCATAAATTTATTTAACCCTTCTTATGGCAACGTGAGCCGCCAGAAGTAGGGTTGAATGGTGTGCATTAGGGTTTCAATTTGCAGCTTTGTTGTAGACACTATTTCAAAAACGAGGAGCCTCGAAGGCGTTTCTGATGTTCAACATTTTGCCTCGTGAATCAGACTTACTGGTGGGTGGTTTCCCTGGGTTTCTCTCATACGACACGCAAATGCGGGCGTTGATGAAATTCCTCTCCTAAGGCACTACCCTCTGTCTCCAGAGTCCGGATCCAAATAAGATTTCTACCTACGGGTACTCCATTAAAACAGAAACTACCCCCTCCCTTTTTTCTTCCTTCCACAAGAACACACGGGTTATTGGACTTGGTCTAGATGTTGCTGTCTACCAAGTAGTATAAGAATATAAAGGTAACAGTAAATGTGGAAATGCTACACGGAGCCAAGTCAGAGACCTATAGCGATCGGTAGAGACCTGTGATGCAGCGCCCATAACAAAACCTGGCCCTTTTTTTTCCATCCATGAGTAGACTACTCATGGAGTGTCCATCGCTCGCACTGAGGATTATTCACAGCAACAAAAATATTTATTTCACTAGGTAAGACATGGAATCTTTATGTACGGAAATGAAGATCGTTGATACCCAAACTACCTACATGTTATTTTTAAGACTCCAGATTCGTTAAGACAAAGAACTGGAGGAAAACAAACGAAAATATCGGTGCAATCTCATCATGGGAAGGAAGAAAAAGAAAAGAAAGGTAAAAGAAAACGAGAGAAAAACCATCCGATCCGAGATTGATCAATGGGGCGCACACAAGAGCAATCGCCCCTCTCAAACGGGGCTGGAAGAGAAAAATATCGACTTTCGCGTGATTGCCCTGCAACCGGGGCACGAAATTTTGAGGGAAGGGCTTTGCTAATGATGCCTTCTTTTTGCTCATTAGCCCTTCTTTTTCCAGGAAAAAATTCCCGAATTGGCTCCGGGGATGAAGTGTGCAAACGCACGACTTACAAAACCAGCGTCAATAACTTGAGCACGTGTTGTTGCCGCTCTTGAGGCAAGACTGGAAATGGCCGATTCGCTAATTAAAGTAATTTTTCCGCCATTTGCAAAAATAACGTACTTTTTTTTTTTTTTTTAATGATCTAACGTCTGTGCGTTATTTTCGCTTTAAATTAGAAAGTGTCGGCTTTTGGAAGTGGTGGAAGTTCCCCGTCGCTACTTTAAAAGAGGGGGTTCTTTTTTTTTTAGTGAGGGGAGTGAATGAAAAGTTTGAAGATTCTTTGAACTATGGCTGGCGGTGAAGTGATTCTATGTTAGTTAGCCATAAAGAGAAGATTATATTGGAGGATAATTTATTAAAAAGATAATTATCTCTTTATTCTATGTCTTGATTGAGGGTAATTTTTAAAAGGCTTCAAATTATGTTGTTTTCAATTAGAAAATTACAAACATGTGTTCTTTATAATGTATGTGTGAAATATATTTAAATAAAATAATTTTAGAAATCATTTAGTTTTATTATTTTAAGGTTTATAATTTTCATAAAATAAGTTTTATGATTTGTTATGGATTATAAAAAATATAAAAGTATTACTATATTTCAAATTATATCAATCAACATTTAATTTTCAAAAAATATAATTATTTTTTGCCTTTCGTAAATCATGCCTTTTTGTATGCTTGCTTGAAATGGTCTGGCAATGGGTTATGCATTCACTTTTTGTTAAAATTATATATTTAAAAAATCATTCGTCAATTAAAATAAGAAATGGAATGGGATGAAATTTCATTTCATCCCATTCTTTTAATTGAAAATTCAAAATAATTATCTTGTGTTCCACAAAATATTCCTTTAGGTTTGTGAAATGTAAGTTTGAAATCAAAACTGACAGAAAACTAATTACATCCAAAAAAAAAAAATAAATATATACAAGCATTCATAAAAAAGATATTATTACATATAAACAAGTTCAATGGCATATTATTTTAAATACAGACGCAACAACATCAGAAAATGACCATTTATTTCAATGCGCTTGACTATGTCAAATAAAACTGGTGGCCAGGAAATAGATTGTTTTTTAACACGGCTCTTTGCTGCTGAACTGACAATGCAGGAGAAGATATTCTAGATAATGTTCAACTTGACCACAACTACAAAGATTATTGTATTCTAACTTGAATCGGTTACGCGTAAAGTTCCCATGCCCAGATAGGAACTGCATTAAGGACAAAAAACTCTGGGAGGCATGTTTGTATTTAATCTTGTGCAAAATAGTTGGGAAATATCTCTTGGTTCAAAATTATTTTGACATTTGAGAGATATTCAAACAATAATCATGTGATTTTTACATTTTCATTAATTTCCATTTTAGTTGTTCCCTTAAATCAAATATTAAATCTTCTTATTATTTAACGATGGATGTAATTGTTTGATCAAGAACCAGTATGGCCAATTCGATATGATGACGACGAACCAGCAGTATGATCACGAACTAGTATGACGAGTTTTATATGATGATGACGAACCAGCAGTATGACCACGAACCAGTTCTATATGACGACGACAAAACAATATGACCAGTATCATCAGTTCGATATAATGGCGACGTACCAACTGTATGACCACAAACCAATGTGATCAGTGGGACCCCTAACATGAAACAACTTAGTTCAAAGAAACTCTTTACTGACAGTCTGTATCTCAATCCTCATTAAAAAAAAAGTAAATTTCAACAAGAAAAAAAAATCAAAACTAGAAATGCTCTAATACTTTTAAACGCAGAAATTAAAATATCAATCATTCCAAAATTGGGAAACTATTTTTCAATTACCGGAGAATATCCAAAAGTCCAGAATTAGTAACCATCAGGTGGCTTAGCTCAAATATTTCTTAACACAGACGTTTCTCTTTTAAATTATGGGCCCGAAATAAATATTTATCACCAAAACCCAAGCCTCGAGGACTGTGTACCGGTTGTCATGGCTACGAACGAGACTAATTAATAATCTCTTTCACCTAGGAGTTCATTTTCTCTTATCATCTGCAAATTATCCGCAAACAAGGCCCTCTGTCATCCATTGCAGAGAGCGATAACTCATTTACGAATTGGCAAAAACTCTTCGCACATTTGAATTATCGGAACTTTAAATTGGGAATCGTAAATCAAGACGTGCGAAAAGGATAAGGGTGTTTGGTAAATTTATTCCCTTTTAACGAAAGCTAATGAGTTTTGAAACATGCCTTTTATAGTGTCGCTAATTCCAGCACTGTTCCGTTTTCGATTATTAGCGGAATAAATTGCTGGGGGAAACTTAGTTTTAATGTGAATTAAGGTTTTAGATTCGTCTGTTTGCTAATATTGGCAGGAGGGCTTAATTTAAAGAGAATGCTCCACTTTAAGTTAGATAAATTGCAGATTTTTTTTTTTTACAATGAATTCCACTTTAAAAAGCAGATATGGAAGTTTATGGGATTTCAAATCGCATACTCAATTAAGAGAATAAATATTTTTGATAACAAAATGCTTTATTAGTTAAATCTATCTAAAGCTTTTAGAGTTTATACTAAATTAAAGAAGTTAAATGCATCAATTGTTTTTGTTTAAACTTGGTAAGTAATTTGCTTAATTTAAATTCTTCTCCTTATAGGTCAACATTTTGAAATGCTATCCAATATTTTAGTAAAATAATTTACATTGCGCACAATTTACAGATATATATTTTCACTTGCGAACTAAATTCTTACCCTAATAGGTTTCTTAACTCGTTATATTCTACCACATTATATTATATGATAACTTTATAATCGAAAATTAAGCAATTTTTGTCTAAAATAGGAAGACAAATTAAAATGACATAATATTAAACTGAATGTACAGAATTATTTGTGTAATCCATTAAAAGTTTTACTATTTAAAATTTCGCCATAAGGGCTATGAACTGCAATTACGCCATCTTAGTTATAATCTGCAATCACGCCATCTTAAAGAATTGATATAATCATGTAATTTTTTTAATCCGCTATTTAAAATTTCGCCATATCTTGGCCATCTTAGTTATAATCTGCAATCACGCCATCTTGGATATAATCAGCAGTCTCAGATTTTTTTCCCCATGACCTAATGATAAATTAATTTTTAATTTTAATTTTACTTTTGATTTCCCTAAACTTGTAATTGCTTATACTGGGTGAATACGTAAACAACAACTGAACTCTAATGCAAATTACTTAATGATGTTCTCACTGTTAACAGGAAGTAAAGTTTTCCTTGAAATTATTTTATTATATGTATTTTAAGTATTTTCTTCCTCGACATTCAGTATGTTTCCATTCCAGCTTGTCAGGCCAAAAATAGCCTTCAGGATCCAGTCTAACTCATTACAGAATGGCCTTCAGGCCTTAATCCGGACTTGTCAACAAAATCTTCCACTGATTGAACACTTCCGGTCAACGATGTTAAATATTTAGGCAAGACATAAGACTACCGATGGCTACCATAGATGAACTCGAAACAAGATGATGCTGTGTGATTTACTAAATCCAAATCTAATTATATCATCTATTTAAAAGGCGGACTGAAACGTTCGTAGGCTAACACATAGATGACGCTACTAATATTAAATCCATATGAATTTTAGTTAGCCCTAACATTCAAAAGACACGTGTATAAATTTGGCAGCTGTTATTGCACAATTAGTATGTGAGTATGTGAGTTATAGCATTTTTAGTGTTCATCACGTACAGTCCACACGGCTGACTGTCAATTGACTCCGGTGTGAAATGATGGAGCCATGTTTCATCCATTGTCACATATCGACGCAAAAATTCGGGTTTATTACGATTGAACAGCTCCAAACACTGCTTAGAATCATCAATTCGTTGTTGTTTTGGATCGATTGTGATCTTGCGCGGCACCCACTTTGAAAAGAGCTATCGCACATCCAAATATTCATTCACGATATGTCCAACACGTTCCTTTGATATCTTTAGGGTCTCAGCTATCTCAATCAACTTCACTTTACGGTTATCAGAAATTATTTTGGAGATTTGTTTGATGTTTTCGTCGGTAACAGCTTCTTTGGGGCGTCCACTGCGTGCATCGTCCTCGGTGCTCATTTCGCCTCGTTTAAATTTAGCAAACCACTTCTTACGGTTGATTTTCCTGGTGCAAAGTTCGAATAATGTTTATCAAGCCAAGCCTTGACTTCAACAGTACTTTTTTTTCGCCAAAACGCAATGCTTATTAACACACGAAATTCCTTTTTACCCATTTTTTCAAAATAACAAAAGTTGCTTCACTAAAAATGCTATAACTCATATACTAATAATGCAACAGCTGTCAAATTTATACACGTGTCTTTTGAAGGTTAGGGCTAACTAAAAATTGTATGGATTTAATACTAATAGCGCCATCTATGTGTCAGCCTATGAACATTTCAGCCCACTTGTTACACTTTGACAGTAGCTGTTGTTTCCTATGGTGTCCATATTCGACACCGAGTTGAATCAGCTTTTGTAGTTTTAGAGGTAATTTTAACAGTAAGTAGTGTGTGTAAAGATAATACAACAAGCGCTAATTATCGAAAGCAATTAGCAACTTGTAATTGCATTTTGGTTAACTGCACCATTAAAAGATTTTTATAATATTTTTGTGAAACATATTATTTAACCATGATATAACAACTCCTAGAAAGTTGATCGGCCTGATGGTCAGTAGGGTAGTGCTCTAGCCTTTGGTACCACAGGCTTGGCAGTGGTGTGGATGTTTGTTAGAGGTTCGAATCCACATTAATTCTCCCACTCTACTTCTGTCCCACTCTAATTAGTCCAAAATGGTAAAAAAAATGACAGTAGAGCGACAAAATAAACCAACTAGAAAGTTTATACTTGTATTGTGTAATCATAAATTTAGGTTACTACCTATTTAAAATATTTTTCAGTTTCTTGTATCTATAATTATAATATATATCCCTAAATCTATAGTAAGTGTTTTCCTATTCTAAATTTAAAAGCAATCATTCGGAAAAAGAATATTCACTAAAAATGTGCTTGGAATATTAGTTATTATTAACCTTTAGTACAAAATTCTCTTCACAATATGATAGAATAAATCAGTAACTAAATATGTATTTAGTAGTTAAATATTTATTTAGAAATACGAATTTCATGCATATTTGTAGTAGTATTTTGCAATACAACATCACAATGTCTTTTTTGCTAGGTAAAAGTCAATAACTTTTATAAATTATTCGAATAATTTTAAATATATTTGAATTCTTTTGAATAATCGAAAATAATCCGATAATAACAGTAAAGCATTTTCATATGCAGACGATAACTTACAGAAAATAAATATTGCCAAATCCGAAATTTCATTGCTGTTTTTATTGGTGATAAAAGTAAATATTATTCAGGAAAAGAAAAATATTGAATGTCTGTCTCGAGTTTGTTGTCTGGATAAACACATTCTCTGAAGTAACTTTTAAAATGGCTTCTAATCTCAGACAAAATATTGAGCAGAAAAATATTAGCTGTTGTAAATAATTACAAAATGGCTTCTTTAAAAATCGCTTAAAATAGTTCTTAAAGTTTACCTTTTAAAATAAAGTGACTAGAAATCGTCTGCTTTTATTTTTTTTAAATTTTCGAAGTGCCTATTTACCATAGACAGTTTTTTTTAAAATAATTAATGGCAACATATGGAAATTTTCATTAAATGTCTCGGACAAAATATTTTTAATTTCTTTTAGTAAATTAACGAACAATGTCTGATTCGTCTTTTAAGTTGATTATCTTTCTGTTCTTTTTAAATCAAACTTGATAACTGAAATTTTTAAATTATATTTATCAACATTAATTATTCACTTAGCGTAATGAAATTTGCTTTTTTAAATTCTTTGGATTTTAAATAGTTTGAAATGTTTTAGAAACCTTAATAAGGTTTGACGAGTTTTTTTAAAAATATGAATAAAATGTAGGATTGTGTCTTTTGTCAATTAATTTTTAGCGTCATTTATATGAATTAGCTTTTCTTAATGGAGTTGTATTAGTGTGGAGTGTATAAAAACAGTGTTAATAAATCTATATTGAAATGTAATTTAGAAATTTGCATAAAATTTAATTCAAAATAATAAAAATGCTGGGTTTTTTTTATGTTTTCAATTTTTTTCTATATAAATCTAACTAAGTTATTATTCAAACGAAAGATTTTAAAAGACATTAGATAAATAAATAACAAAATTCAAAGAACATTAATTTAAAAATTTAATCATGTCGAATTAAAATTAATCTGTAAAATTCAATTCATTCAAAATTACTTTTAAGTTGTAGTGCGTAACCAATTACGTTTTCGTATTTTCAATTAATTGTTTTAGTTGTAGAATATTTTGTTTCTTGATATTTAGATAAAAATGAATTCTAAAATATAATTTAAAAACTACGAAAAACATTTTGTACATTTCAAAAAATATATTAAAATATTACATGAAGAGAATATTATTTTAATTAGATTAATTTAAGTAAATCCAAATTTTTATGCGTATCATTTTAAAAATATTTTATTAATGATGTTCTTTCCAACTTATATTCATTAATAAAAAATATTAATATGATTAGTATTACTTGAATGATGGTAATTTTCATCAAAATTCATATTTTAAATTAAGATATAATTAAGATATAATTAAATTAAATGTTAACTGCTTATTTTATAGTTAAAAAAATTGTTTAATGTTATTTATAGTTAAAAAAATAATTGTTGCTTAAAACTTTTAACTGTTTTTGTTTACGATTAATTTGAATTGCAGTTAAAAATTGCTAACTGTTTGTAATTGAATTTCTTAAAATATAGTTATAAATATTATCTGCTTTTTTGTTTGTAGTTCAAAATTAATAAGTGCTTGTTATTTAGTTAAAAAAATTAATTTATGTTAAAAATTGTTAACTGTTAATTGTTTGTAGTTCAAAATATTGACTATTTATAGCTTTTTGTTGTAGTTTTGTTATAGTTGATAGTTTTAATTGAAATTACTTATTTACATTAATAATCTGGGGAATATTTATTAGCCTATAAATGATCCTCGTATTAGTCAAGCTCATTAACATTTTTTTTTTTTTTTTTCACAGTGAGGTTCTCGCGTTCCAATAATGTATGCGTGTGAGGAGAAAGGAAAAGTACTCATAAAGTACTTATTGAATTTTTTCTTCTCTCAAAACTCCAGTGAGTACTTTTAGGGCTACCTATTTGGGAGTTATTTGGAAGAAATCCCGAACAAATTCCCACTATACAGGCAGCACCAAATACACCCCCAAAATTTCTACCCATGACTTTCGATGCTATTAGTTTACCTATACAGCCATAATTACTGTCATGTTTTTATAGCATTATTTATTGTCCAACCAGATATCTGGTGGAAACTTGGCAATAAGCCTGATTTAAATATAGCCGTGTAATATGGGCTAAAGGTATTTCGGAAGGGCTTTTTTGTGCATTTTTATTCCATGCGATTGTACTCGAATATATGCCCATTGTTTTGTTTAATTTATCATATTCTTCTGAAATTCCAATAATAATTATTATATATATATATTTTTAAATAGCCTTTCATCGCATATGTCTAACTGCTACCCCTACAAATAATGGATTCGTTCATTTCCGTCTTTAAAGTCAGTGTTTATTTTCCTATTGAATAGTTGATGGAACAGTAGGTACCACA
>BPLR01018541.1:0-49982 GCA_021605095.1 Caerostris extrusa
TACAATTTTATTGTCGAAATATTTTTTATAAAAGTGTCATTTTTTTTCCAAGATAAATAAAAAACAATATAAATAATATCTGTTTTAATTTTAAAATGCTAAGAATAATTTTTATATCCCCGAGAAAGAAGTATATTTTAATATTAGGTCTCTAACATTGATCCAATGTCGCACTATAACAATAAAAATATAATTATATATTAAAAATGTATACAAGTTTTTACATATATAACAAAAGTGTTAAATAAATCATAGAATATATACGTATGTCATCGTCCTTCTTATTTAATTTTATACAGACTAGTAATAGTAACTTAGTGCAGTACTATAATTGCTCAGGAATGAGGATGTTGTGATCTGTGCAGTGCTGATCCAGGCGTTTAAGAATCGAATATTTTACTCACTCCACTGAGTAGTGAGATTGGACGGTAATTTTGGGGGTAGGCCCTATTGCTATCAGGTTTTGGAATAGGAATTACTACGGCAGTTTTCAGCTCTGAGGAAAATAGCACTTATCGATTAAAAAGTTAATCAGATAAGTGATCAGTATCACGTAGGTATACGGTAACGATTTGAGCATGCGATTACTAATGCTGTAATATTAAACAAATCTGCAATATTCCTATGTCAATACAACTTGCAAGTAACAGAATTAGAATAATTTGAAAAGTCTCCCAATGACGCGTCTGAGAGCATATCGTATAACATAAAAAAAGCACAAGGAGTGAAAATGATGAAAAGATACGTGCTCTTCACAACATACAAATCCTAAGTCTCCCAGTGCTAGAATATGATTCGGAAGCCAAGCGGTAGCTCTTTATTATACGAAGAACAAACTTAACATCGTACAGAGTAACGCATTGAGATGAATTTGTAGCGCAGCCAAATCAACCCCAACAACAGCACTTCAGTTTCAATCTGACATTGACCCACCGAAAAACACGTCGATACAAGGCAAGCTGGCATTTTTCGAGAGATCCCAGAAAACAAATGGAGAAAATACAGACCCACCGCCGAACGTTTCAAAACCCGTGATACGCCTCTGCACAAGACCGTCGTGGTAGAGGATAAATATGGAATAGCTGAAACCAGCCAGCAACCTTTCAGTAAATTGCAGTACATCGAAGAGAAAGCAGAAATTCCCCTACATACGACGATACCCACAGCTCAGATGAAATCCGAAACCTTAGCTATGATGGTCCAGTGGTATCCATCAGAAGAATAAATCCACGTATACACAGACTGTTTGCAAACAATCGGAAGTTTGCGGCGCTGGTTTCTTTCCTCAGTTGCGCAAGGCACAATTGTTGTTGGAAAATTCGCTAACAATTTCGATGACGAAGTAGCAGCGATCAGCGTGGCAGCTAAGGTAATGCCCCTTCTTCCTGGATACAGGATTCCCCCCAATGACTATCTAGAACAGCATTTTAGCTGGCGTCGAAACAGACGGGCGTTGCCTGAAGTGACTTCGCATACAAACATAATCAGAGGATTGAAATTTGCAATGTTATACATTTTAAGTTGGACATGTTTGTAGACTGGTGTGCAAAACTTAAGTAACAATGTAAAAATTGAGCAGATAGCCATGAAAGTGCAGAAAAGGAGGTCTGGAGATTAGTACAATGAACACGTAAGTCAGTAGAAATGTCATTCGCATGCAAATATCAGGAACGAAACGTCGGAGGCGACGTGAGCGTACGCAAAACGCGTAATGTCGGCGCGCGCAGCTCAACAGTAGAATAAAAGAAAGGACGGAGATGCAATTCAACATATTCGCTGCAAGTGCCAGTGAGTCAGTTCGTGAAATATGGCTAGAAGAAATCACCTGGACGACTTCACACGTGAAAGAATGATCGGAAAGCTGGAGGACTGTCACCAGTGTAGCTGCAGAGTTCGGAATCAACAAAAGTGTCGTTTCGCGCGCTTGGAAAGCGTTCCAAACCACAGGTACAGCTGTTAGAAAGATTGTTGGTGGCTGCCCGAGGAAGACAACTGCAGGGGATGACCGATATATCGTACTGCAGGCGAAAAGAGGCCGACAGCAGTCGGCAAGCGCCATTGCTCAGCAACTCTGTACAATACAAGTGTCGCGGTTTACTGTGGCCAGACGCCTTCACAAAGTGGGCCATATTCGCCCGCCGTCCTGAAAGCTGCCTCCCGTTGAAAGTTGGGCACCGACGCCACCGTTTACAGTGGTGCAGAGAGCACAAAAACTGGACAACTGATCAATGGAGTCGTGTCCTCTTTACGGATGAGAGTCGGTTCTGTACCAGAAGCGATTCTCGACGCGTTTTGATTTGGAGAGAGGTCGGGACCCGGTTTTATCCCAGTAACCTCAAGGAAAGATAGCGTTATGGTGGTTCTGGAATTCTTGTCTGGGGAGGCATTTTGCTGAACGGGCGAACTGAGCTCCACGTTTTCGACAGAGGGTCTGTAACCGGGGATCGCTATTGTGAGGAGGTACTCCTTCCCCATGTACGCCGTGTTGGAAAGTGCAATAGGCCTCCAGTTTAATGGGAAGAGAGATCGTCACTTTTAGGTAGGTAGCAAGATTGTACAGGATTCCTTCAGGTCGTGGGTATACATTGTAGTTGTATACAACAATTGAATAGCCTGGTCTGGAGTTGTCCTCTAGGATCTAAGTGGCCAATGATTGTAGATAATGCGGTCTGGGCCTGGCGCAGTGTTTTCACACGTCTTGAAGGCCGACATCACCTCAGTGACAGAGAGAGAGGGACATTTAGTACTGCTTCCCTTCCATTAGAAGGCGAATAGAAGTCTGGACACGAAGTGGCAGGCTGCCATACAGATGAAAAGAAGTCCTCAACAACTTCTGGTGGTAAAGCACATCTTTCACCTTTTATTTCTCCTAATTGCCTTCCGTCTATTCCAGCGATAGAGTTTTTGACATTCTTGGGGTCTTCAATATTAACCACCCGGTTAGCGGAGACTGGGGATGGAGCAGTTGAAGGGAAGACAATAATTGAAGCCTCTGCAACTATTTGCGCATATGCGTCAGATAGCAGGCTAGAACATTCGCTTGAGGTATCGCATTGCAAAATATCATCTAAGACTTGTGTTAGCTGATGTAGGGTTCATCCTCATGTTCATCAACCACCTGCATAGAGTCAGGAATAGTGGTATTCTCAACTAAGGGAGCCATGGCTTGTGATTGCTCAGTGATGCAGGCATTCTCCGTATCAGAAGATGGCGAGGTGCTATTACGAACTTTCTTCGTACGTTTCCTTCTTCTGGATGATGGAATTAACAGAGGTGTGATGTTGGATAGTGCAGCACTTTTCTCATGAGCTTTCACATGGTTCTGAAGACCAAGAGTGGAAGTGAACGAAGCTTCACAAAAGGAACATTTCAGCTCCTGCTCTACAAAGAGAACCATAGGGGACTCAGAACTCTTAAAACACGCATGCTCCTTGGGCTTTCCAGATATGTTTTTGTGGCAGATATTGCAAACAAACTGTGAAGAAGAGATCGAAATGCTGTGGGCAAATCGAAGATGTTTGATCAGCGAACCCTTCATCACGTTCCAATATTTCCCAACGAAGGAAGCAGGACAGATCGGCTCCGGACACGAAAGCTTTCAGAATAGGAAAGAATAGAATTTTCCCAGTGACATTTCGGAGAGAAACATCTTGGGGTGTAGGAGAAGCCTTTGAGAAGAAGTTCCTCAACCAAAATCTGTTTGTATCGGTTGGCCAAGCTGTTGGGTGTTCAGAGGAAGAACAACAAGAATGCTCATGCACCTTCTCCGCATCAGAACCAGCTGGTGCAACATTTCTTGCGGTAGGAGTGTCTCCCTTTAAAGCATCCCACACATGTTCAATGGGATTTAAATCTGGGGAGTACGCTGGCCAATCCATTAGAGTGATATCTTCAATTTCCAGTAGCTCCTCAACAGCAAGAGTCCGATGTGGCCGTGCATTGTCATTCATAAAATTGAAGTCTGGGCCAATGGCACCTCGGAACAGACGCACATGGGGAAGGAGTACCTCCTCACAATAGCGATCCGCCGTTACAGACACTCTGTCGAAAACGTGGAGTTCAGTTCGCCCAGTTCAGCAAAATGTCTCCCCAGACAAGAACTCCAGAACCACCATAACGGTGTCTTTCCTTGAGGTTACTGGGATAAATTGGGCCCCGACCTCTCTCCAAATCAAAACGCGTCGAGAATCGCTTCTGGTACAGAACCGACTCTCATCCGTAAAAGGAGAGGGCACGACTCCATTGATCAGTTGATCCAGTTTTTGTGCTCTCATCACCACTATAAAGGTGGCATCGGTGCCCAACTTTCAACGGAGGCAGCTTTCAGGAGCAATATGGCCCACTTCGTGAAGGCGTCTGGCCACAGTAAACCGCGACACTTGTCGCCCCGTTGCTGTACAGAGTTGTTGACTGCAATGGCTTCTTTTCGCCTGCAGTACGATATATCGGTCATCCCCTGCAGTTGTCTTCCTCGGGCGGCCACCACCAACCTTTCTAAAAACTGTACCTGTGGTTTGGAACGATTTCCAAGCGCGCGAAACGACAGTTTTCTTGATTCCGAACTCTGCAGCAACACTGGTGACAGTCCTCCAGCTTTCCGATCATTCTTCCACGTGTGAAGTCGTCCAGGTGATTTCTTCTAGCCATATTTCACGAAACTGACTCATTGGCACTTGCAGCGAATATGTTGAATTGCGTCTCCGTCCTTCCTTTTTATTCTACTGTTGAGCTGCGCGCACCGACATCACGCGTTTTGCGTACGCTCACGTCGCCTCCGACGTTTTGTTCCTGATATTTGCATACGCATGACGTTTCATACTGACATACGTGTTCATTGTACTGATCTCCAGACCTCCTTTTCTGCAATTTCATGGCTATCTGCTCAATTTTTACATTGTTGCTTAAGTTTTGCACACCTGTGTAATTCAGCTTGAGCAATAGGATTAATACATAGCCTGTCTTTGAGCTGCTGCCTGGTTCGGTGGCAAACCGGTGAAAAGGAACTATCTAGGGGGAGGCCTCAAAAATTGTCCAGGGCCTTAACGGCAGAATAGGTAGTAGATGACGACATTGTTAAAACACTATTAAATTGTATCACACAAGAAAACAAAGGCTAACTGGCAAATCACTAATGAAAAAAGATCCTGTTACCTGGAATGCAAAACTCAACAGCTTTGCCGACTGCTGTCGGCTTCTTTTCGCCTGCAGTACGATCCCCTGCAGTTGTCTTCCTCGGGCGGCCAGCACCAACCTTTCTAAAAACTGTACCTGTGGTTTGGAACGATTTCCAAGCGCGCGAAACGACAGTTCTCTTGATTCCGAACTCTGCAGCTACACTGGTGACAGTCCTACCAGCTTTCCGAACGTTCTTTCACGTGTGACGTCGTCCAGGTGATTTTCTTCTAGCCATATTTCACGATCTGACTCACTGCCACTTGCAGCGAATATGTTGAATTGCATCTCCGTCCTTTCTTTTATTCTACTGTTGAGCTGCGCGCGCCGACATTACGCGCTTTGCGTACGCTCACGTCGCCTCCGACGTTTCGTTCCTGATATTTGCATACGCATGACGTTTCTACTGACTTACGTTTTCATTGTACTGATCTCCAGACCTCTTTTTCTGCAATCTCATGGCTATCAGCAGAATTTTTACAATGTTGCTTATGTTTTGTAGACCAGTGTACTTGCTAACTACAAACTATTGTCAGTGAAAAATCACAATTACACAAACCTCATTAGTATTTTTTTACAAGCTTTTCCGTTCTTGAGGGAATTTCAGGATAAAAATCATATGTTTGATTCAGGATATATACATTCCGAACATCGATATACATACATATGCGATACTCTTTACCCCAACATAACTACCGAGGGTAACCCCGGAATATTCACTAATCTATAATGCTAGTGGGATTCATTTTAATTATTTGTTATGCTTAAGTTAAATATTTTGCGCATTATGCTTGCCATTAAGCTTTACCTAGCATGTCAATAAAACCGAGTTATTATCATTCTGTGTTTTTTTTTTATCCTACTTATTACAGCAACAATAAGCTATTCACTGCCGCGGGCCGGATTGACGACACTGGCGGGTCGGATTTGGTCCGGAGTTTGGAGACCCCTGCTCTAGAGAATTATAAACAACTGAAAATATATAATATCATTAATAATAGTTTCAAAATTTAGAATCGCGAACTCGATTTCAAAATATATTGAAAGTAGCGTCAACCTGGAAGATCCGCGACACAAACTTGAATATAAAACAATGAGGCCTAATTGTAATGTATGTATGTATGTATGTATGTATGTATGTATGTATGTATGTATGCATGCATGCATGCATGCATACATGCATATTTACACACACACACACACACACACACACACACACACACACACACACACACACACACACACATACATACATACATACATACATATATATATATATGGGGGCCTGAATGGCTAGCGTTCGGTACCACAGGTCTCAAGTTCGAGTCCAGGTATGGCATGGATGTTTGTAGCGGTTCGCCATGCACTTTGAACCGTAGGTCACGGTCCGACCTGACTGTAGGGCGTAGGGCTGACAACCCTACCCCGTAAAGAAAAAGGAAGACATCTCATGTTTCGAAATGTGCTAGTAGGCAAACGGGCAAACGCACACACACACACGCACACACACACACACACACACACACACACACACATATGGGGGCCTGAATGGCCGAGTGGCTAGCGCTCGGTATCACAGGTTTCAAGTTCGAGTCCAGGTAGTGCCATGGATGTTTGTAGCGGTTCGGCATCCACTTTAAACCGTAGGTCCCAGTCCGACATGACTGTAGAGTGTTGGGCGTAGGGCTGAAAACACTACTCCGTAAAGAAAAAGGAAGACATCTCATGTTTCGAAATCTGCCAGCAGCAAACAACTGAATATATAATATCATTAATAATAGTTTCAAAATTTTGAATCGCGAACTCGATTTCAAAATATATTAAAAGTAGCGTCAACCTGGAAGATCCGCGACACAAACTTTAATATAAAACAATGAGGCCTAATTGTAATTTATGTATTTTTCGGCAGAAATGATGGCAATAGAAAGGGCAGTGCACTAGATTAAGACAAATAACTTACAAAATATCATTATAGTATCAGACTCTAGATCTGTATTAGAAGCTTTGAATAATGTAAATAACAAAGATGAGAAAATATATGATTTAAAGAGATGATAAATCATCTAAAAAATAACAACATAAAAATTGAATGGGTAAAAGCTCATAGGGGCTCAAAGGCAATGAATATGCAGATAGATATGCTAAGGGAAGCAACCCTTAAGAATCAAATTGATGTAAAGTTAAATTTAAATTATCTCAAATAAAAAATTCTTAAAAATAAACACATAAATAAAATTTGGCAGCAAGTGGACTCAGTCCACAAAAGATAAGCTTTATATGAAATTTTTTCCTAAAGTCAACAGAAATAGAATATGTGGTGACTTCTTTATAAATCAGATTTTAACATCACATGGAGTTTTTCGCTACATATCAGTCAAGATTTTTTTCTAAATCCAGTTTATACCAATGTGGCGTTGCGGAAAAAAACTGGTATCATCTTATTTATAATTGTAAGGTTTTCGAAAAGGACCGGGAAAACTTTTCCTCAAATTATCTTCAATTATCAATTAGACAGCTTCTAAACTTTAATAAAGTGAGAACAACAGTTAAAAGGAATCTTGCAGAAGAAAGTACAACAAAACCTGGATAACACCTAAAACAATAAAAAAAAAAAAAGTTTTGTTTAAACAAATAATCTTTTGTTTATTTGTTTTTCTTATTTTTCTTTTCTTGTGAAGTTTCACAAGTTTTCTTTGTAGAGTAAATTCTCTACTTTGTATTTTCATTAGTTATTCCTTCTTTTCTTGTCAAATTTTCACGAATTCTTCTTTTGTAAAGAAAGACTCTTTTACCTTGTATTCAAATTTGTTTTTGTATTTGTATTTGTATTCCTGTAAAAAAAAAAAAAAAAAAAAAAAAAAGGTGTGGTCACCAGTGGTGACGATGAATCTTCAGTCAGTTTTCAAAAATATTTTACTTTCGGCTAGTCTTTATATGGAAAGTCTACTTAAACTTTTTAATTAATTTAAAAAAAAAAAAAAAAAAACTTTTTGCCTAAGTTATTGATTTTCGGAAAAAGTTTTCCGCGTAGTATTTATTTATTTTATAGGACGTACAGTTCGGGATTACTGTCGTAACCCCGGCTTAAAGTACCGAGTGCCCAAGGGCGGATCGGCAAAAAAGTATTAGTATATGTCACTTGTTATTTTTTTATGATTTGAGTGATTTCTCATTTGCCCCATTGACCTATTTATCGCTTTCTTGCCCTAGTTTATTGGCTTCATTATCATTTGTAAAATTTAATTTCACAAGAACAGATTTTTCATCCCTCATTAGCTTTTATGTGTTACCCATTATGCATGATTTATTCCACTTTATCTTATTGCATTTTCGTTGATTGTCCCCTCTAATATTATTGTATGTAGAAATTATTTTACTGTGTCTGCTGACAGTTCCCCAATTTATTTACTGAGGTGTTAACTGAGTTTTGCATGCCAGGTAACTGTCTCGTTAGTTAAGATCTTGTTTCTTAGGTGATTTGCCATTCTAGCGATATTCTTTTTCTGTGGTGGTTTTATTCTCACTAAGTGTTTGTAGAATGTCGTTGTTAACGACTTATTCTGCCGTTAAGGCCCTTGACAATTTTGAAGCTTCCCTTGACAGCTCCTTCTCGCCTGTTTGTCATCGAACTAGACAACAGGTCTAGGACAGGTTATGTGCTAATCCGCTCCCGGTGCTCAGGCTGATATAGATGTGGTTGAGACCTTATGTGAACTTATTAACGATGTCTCATGTGTATCTCCTAAGTGCACTTCTCGTGTTTCTGTCTCGGTGTTCTCCCCGACCATTATAATCGACATTGAAGACGTTCATCATGCGATGATGGGATCTTATTAATCTCATTGATGGATAATTTTTGCATTACAAAAATTCTAAATTATTATTACTCATTCTTTTTCATAAATCAGCAGGCATATTATTTGAATAGAAATTAATTAAAAAATAACCTTTTTAATGTAAAGGAAATTAAACAAGTTTTAACACATTTTTTTTTTGGTTTTTTCATATTTAATATGAAAGAAATGTTAAATAAGTAAAAGAGAAGGATATAGCCCTAAAATACTTTTGAATGGGATATATATAGACTTCTTGAAGACTTCAAAAGTGGCTTTCTTAAAGGTAATTTCAGAGAATTATTTATTAATAAGCGAATTTATTAACATACACAAATTCAAAAAAAAAAGAATTTCCCACTTTTTGTTTTTAGGAGGATGGATGTTCTTAATTCTCCCAATGAACGTTTTGATTGTGAGGGGTGTCTTCTCCACTCTCCGAATATTGAGGAAATGTTTGGCGGATTCTTTTCAGGTCTGTTTTAATGGGTTACCTGTCATTTCATGTTTATTGTATATTGTATTACTGTGTTGTGTTAATACTCACTTGCCCCAATGACCGCCTTTTCCGTCCTTTCCCTGCTTTATCTTTCGTGTCCTCATGTTCATCTGTAGATATTTTCATAAGAACAGATTTTCTCATCATTCATTTCCGCGCTGTATTGTGTTTAAGTACTGATTGCCCCCTCCGAGTATTGTTTGGTTAAAGTGTTTTTCTGTGTAGGCTGACAGTTTCCCAGCTTTTCTGTGGTGTTAATTGTGTTTTGCATGCCAAGTAACTGTCTTGTTAGTTGAGACACTTTATCACTACAGGTATACTTTATTTTGTTTGTTGCTTTTCTCACTGCAATGAATTCTACTCCCCCACTCTGCTACTGAGGCTCTGGACTTTTTTGAGGCCTCAATTGACAGTTCTTTTTCCCTGTTTGTCACAGGACACGGTGCCAATTGGCCGTCAGAGACCCTAATGTTGTTGTGTGTCAGAAAATTGGTGCACCTTCAAGTACCGACCTTGACAATCTTCGACCTGTCTGTGTTGACTTTTTATTAGACAATGATGTGGTTCTTGCCATTGACGATCTTCTTCATAATATTCTGCCATGCACCCCACCGCCTGCTACCCATCCTCGTGTCCCTTGTTACTCTGCGTCCCCATCCACTATTATTCAGATTGAGGACAGTGAAAGTGTTTGCTCTCACCCCGTGTTTCATGTGTTACTCCCAACACAAGTGTGGTAATCAAAGACGACAAGCATCGTGTTGAGCCGTCTAGTGTTCCTCATACTACTGAACTGTCAGTAATTCATTCTCCTAGTACTGTGATTCAAATCGAAGAATGTGAGGATGTAGTGCCTCAGCCCGTGATGTCGTTTAACTTGAGCCCCATTCACCCTGTTGGGAATGTGGAAATGGTGCTCTTCCCATCTGACGTAGAGGTGAGAGAGCTTTTTCCAGAATGGGTCAGGTTTGACTTTGTCAAACTGTGTTGCATCCAGTGCCGTAGGAACTTTTCCTCTGTATCTGGTTTAGAACTTCATATGAAGGACCAACATTGAATTGACATCCATGATTCTGAGAAAGTGGTCAAAATGCACCTCCACCCTCAAGGCTCCGCTATCTCCTCCGCTGGAGCTGACTCAGCTAGAACCCTGCTCTGGGCCACCTAAACATGCACCCTTTCAAAGTATTCGGCCTATAAGTCCTGGGCTTCCATAACCTGCAAAACCTGCGGTGGTTTCGTCCCAGCCTTGGTCTGGTCGCCTGATTGATCTGACTTCGTGTAATGGGCCCATCCCTCGTCGCCCAATTGGGCCACGCCCTACTGGATACCCCAACATTGGAGGTAAGACTTCTAGTACCAAGCAAAAGATCACAGTCAAGTCTCGTGATGAGGACTTTGATAAAATCTTTCATGTGATCCTTCTTCCTAAAAAACCTCTTAAAAGAAGAAGAGGAAAACAGTTCGAATGTAACGAATGTGATTTTTCGTTTAAAACTATGAAGTGTCGAGATCACCATGTGCTGCACGAACTCGAGAAAGAGTTCAACGTTCTCCACGGACTTGTTGGCAACATCTCTGCGTCTAACTTCGACGACTTTCAGTTGCCCAAGTCCCCAACTCGCAAACCTCGTGGTGTCTCACCCAGACCTAGGCCTCAAGACCCAAACTTGCTTGGCCTCTCTACCTCTGCTTGTCAGACTTCTGATAACCTGCAGTCTAGGGTACAACCCACTCCGCCCAAGGTATTAGTCTCACAATCCTATACTTCGCTGCCAGTTCTGCAAAAAAAGTGGCTTTCCAACAAAGAAGGCCGTGAAGTACCACCTTTTTTTTTCGACTGCATGGACAGCCGATGCGTAAGGCATCACAACAAATGCACCCTTCTCAAGACCAAACTGCTACCTCTCCGGTTCCTGCACTGCCCATTGCTTCTACAATTACCAGGCAAGATGAGATGCTTGCAATGTCTTTTCCTATTCATGGGAAAATTGCATGTCCGGAGAGTGGATGCAATCATCGTTTGTCACTACAGTGTGGAATTCAATGAAGAGGTCTCTTATCAAACATCTTAGGTTTGTTCACCGCATTGCGACTTGCGAATTTAAATGTGACATTTGTCACCTTAATATTCTGGTCAAACCTAGAGAGCACCCCTGCTTTGCTGCGGATGTAAACCCACTCGTCATTGAAGTCGAACAAGAGTTGCAATGTCCGTCCTCCTTCTCTTCCCTTCTTGGCCTTCAGAACCATAGAAAATGCACTCCAGAAACTCTGCGTTATCACAAATTACGCCGCTCAACATCCCTGAGTCCAGGCGAAGGAAACGATCTAGAAGAAAGAGAGACTCTTCGTCCCCTCAGTCGGACACTGCAAATGAGTGCGTAACAGATGGCTCCCAGCTCTTGGCCCCGCCTGTTGAACATTATGTGCTCTGCTCTGGCTCCCTGGCAGCGCATTGATGCCCTAAAGGCTTTCTTTTTTTCTGGCCACACAGTTTGCCATGCGAACTGGCCAGTTCAAGAAAAACTGAGTGGGAGAAAGTGGACCGCATGATTCGAAAAGAAGTTAAGACGACCCTTTCTGTTCCTGATGGCGCGGCCAATGAATATCTTTACGGCCACAGGAAACATGGATGCATGGGCATTCCAATAGCATCCGAATAGTCAGACCTCAATCTGGTGGATACTGCCTTCAAGTTGCTAACTTCGAAAGATGAACACGTGCAGCAATTGACAGTATCGCATCTTAGGACGGTGCAATAGCGTCTACATACGGAACCTTCTGACGCAGATCATGGTGATTTCATGAGTGGTGACATTGAGGGGTAGATATTCTACCACCACCAATAAACTTTCCAACACTTGGACTGTTGTCAGGTCTGCGTCACGGAGGCTGAACATTGAGTGGACATTTGAGGATGGTGTCCCCAGGTTAGCATTTGAAGATCTCATACTAAAACCTCAATAAAGAAGGAGACTTTTACACAGCATTCGCGACCGTCTTCGCACCAACAAGTCCTTGATGCTGCGTAATAAACTCAGCCAGGGCAAGGCTCTGAAGCTTGTCTCCTTATCTCCAGCCAGCTCGCCCTTTGTTGCTGATGGTACATACACGCTTCGCTGACTGGAGATTCATTCACAAAGCCCGGTTGAATTTAGTGCCTCTGAATGGTTGCCAGCCCTGGAAAACGGGGAATGATAAAATGTGCCGGCGGTGTCACCAGTGGCCCGAGACTTTTGCCGCATGTCATTAATCACTGTGGCATCCATTCTCATGCCTGGCAACTGCACCATAATGCTATTGTGGAGAGAGTGTTGAAAGCTATCTCTCCCAAAGCTTCCATCCTTTCTGTAAATCAGAACGTGTGTGGCACTACATTGAGGCTAGACATTGTCGCACAAATAGGCAAGAAAGTGCTTTTAATTGACGTCACTTGCCCGTTTGAAGGGGGAGGACACTTCTTTTACAGCGGCTTGGGAGGCAAAGTGCTCTAAATACGAGCCTCTCATTTCATTGTATCAAGCCCAGGGCCTTACTGCTTCGGTTGTGCCGTTCCTTGTTGGTGCGTTGGGCTCCTGGTGCCCCTGGAACAAGTTCCTGAAAACTTCTGCTCCAATTCCTATATCAACATGTTCCGAAAACTCTGTGTCTCGGACAGTATCAAATGGTCCCGAGACATATACATTGAACATCTCACTGGTCATCGTCAGTACCTTCTGGACGACGCCTCCTCACCATCTGGTGATGTGTCTCCAGCTGTGTTGCAAGAGTAATGAGTGTAGCTCATCTTTGCATCTGTAAATATTTTTAACTGTATATTTTATGTGTAGCATTTATGTGAAGTTTTCATTTTATTTATGTAACTGATATTTATGTGCTTAGCTTTTAAGTGTGGTGTATGAATGGTGTATGTACACATAGACGGAAACCCGTGCAGTCCTTCTTGGACTTCTGCCTCTCTTCGTCTCGTGATTCTAATGCCCCCTCAACTTGTTTCGTTGAGCTGGGTCAATTAGATCTCCCGTTATTTGATTTTGGGCCTGTATATATTTTACAGGCGCTGATTGGCGCGCCATCTCTGTGTTAGGCAGAGAACTTTTCACCTTACCCTCGTATATATAAGCGTGATATTATCTCATCTTAAGCTTAGTATCACGTCCTTGAAATGGCGCATGACTATTTATAATTGAAGGAAAGAAAATTTCGGAAATGAGTCATGGCTCCAAATTAGATCCTTTCGTTAGCTTGGGTTTTGTTTCGGTTCGATTATTATTGTTTGATGTGGCGAAATTTTACATTTAATAACATTTTCTATTTCAACTGATAGGAGCAACGACAACAAAAATTGTATCATTTTGTGCTCACATATTTTAACTTCAGCACCAAAGAAATGACAAGCAGATTTTTTTTTTTTTTATCTCTGATACCTTCGAAGGGTGACAGCAGTGGATGAAACGTAGGACAATTAATTAAATGCATTAGAGCTAAACACAATTCCATTGGCTAACTGCGTTGAATGCTATAATGCAAATGTAACGGCTGGATGAAAAATGGCGTGGCAGCTGTTCTATTAGAACAAAAATGGAAGTATTTTATAATGTAATTTGTCCTTTAATTGATTTGACAGCAGATAAAGGAATTGATTCACTAACTGCTGAGGATATCTTAGTGTTTTCCATTACATAATAAAATCTCAAAAAGAAATGAGAAACTGAAAGACATCCTAGGAAAGATAAGTAATGAAATTCAAAACATGTGGAAACAAGTTAGTTGCAGATGAGAAGGTGTTTAAATAGGTTCTTAAGTTAATGGGATGCTGTTTACGATTTTTTGGAAGAAGAAAGTTCCTTAAAAAGAGGTTCGTCTTGTGCAAACTTAGATTCTTCAAGGATTTAAAACCAATAAATGGATGCAAAAGTTGTTGGAAGTAACAGTTTGAAGAATTCCAACTTAAAAACTACGACACAGGCTACGATAATAATCAATGATTAGAGAAAAAAATTGTATCAAACACTAATTGAAATATATATATATATATATATATATTTAAATTTCATAGCCTTTTTAATACTCATTTTAGAAATCTCAATTTTACATTTAATTATTTAAAAATAATAATAATAAATGTTCTAAATATTGTTTAATTAATTAGATAGACTTACAATGTAATTCATTTTCCAATATTTCAGGAAAAACTATCAATATCTGGAATACATTACTTAGTGGCAATATAACCGTGCTTTCTCCTGAGCACCGCAAGAGACGTTTAGGAAAATGGTCGGTAGGCCTCGAGACTCTCACCCGAGAGGAAATACAGCGCAACCGGTACTTCTGCTGAGAAATGTTTAGTATAGCGCAATCATGCACTTCTGTTGAAAAGCGTTTAGTTTGTAATATCTCATCCCGAGAGAAAGTATATTCAACATAATCTGCGTATAAATTTGCCTACATGGGACGGAGAACACTCGGAGAGGTAGTATATTACGCGAATCCCGCGCAAACATAAGTATCGAATTTTCGGATTAGAAGTGGAATCCTTCCACGAATCTAGAATAATCTGTCTTCAAATGTGTTAAATATTGTACATCTCTAATTGTATGAGTGTGATGTCTGGGCGTGTGTCAATAAAGCTGTGAGTTCTCAAACCTGTGTCGCAACCCAACCATACCCAGTTGCAATCCAGCTGCAAAACCGACAACACTTCATTAGAAACATAATAATAAATCTCAAAAAAAAAAAAAAAAAAAAATCAGGTTTTTTAGAAAATATCGTGGTTATATGAATTTCAATCGAAACACTAGTTGCAAAAAGTTCATATATTATAAACAAATTGAAAATCTAATAAAGAAAATGATAAATAATTCAGTGAATCTAATTAATCAAAAACAGATTGAATAATTTTGCTGAACAAAATCTTGTTTCATCGTCATAAATATTTTTTGAATTTTTAAAATCAGCGTTAATATTTTGTGGTGTACCATTTACAGCTATAAAATCTCGTGTTGCTTCATTTAGTTTCCATAAATACGGATTTGTGCTAATTTCAAAATTTTCAGTTCTGGATAAACCACTAGTTGATGGATTTATTAATGGTGGATTAGACTGGGTTTCTTGAGTGTCTTCTGATTCCATAAACTGACTCACTTAATTTGTGTTTCGAGGCCTATTTCTTTATATTTTTGAGATTCTCCAAGTTCCAGTACGATCTTTCTAAATTGATCATGGTAATCTTTGAAAAACGCCTCACATTACGTAAAACTATAGAATATTTATGCGAGACTAAAAAAAAAAATAATAATAAAGTTTTTGAGTAACCGGACAAAGGTATAATTAAATATGGCGAGTTAATAATTTGTGTTATGATGATGAGCAAACAAACGCCACATTTAGATTTTTTTAAGAAATATGTATGAAAAATCTAACGTCAATAGATAAATGCTATACTTAACGAAAACTTTTTTAGAACCTATTCGTAAAATATTTTAAATTTTGCTACATACACGATTAATTATTTAAAAAAATAATTTTACTCTTTAAATATAGTATTGACATCTTGCGGTTGTCAAATCAAGAAAAGAAGCATTAAAATTCGGTCTTACAGTTGATAAAAAACAAAATCGAATTCAAATTTTTGCCGCCTCGAAAATTTTGACGCCCCTAAAATGTGTCACCCTAGGCCCGGGCCTCTCTGGACAAAGCCTAAAATCCGTCACTGTCTGAAACATCAATCAGCATAAAAGATGTCAGTCACAGTTTCCCAATTTCACTTTTGAAAAATAAAGGTCATTTCTTTGTCACTATGTAAATGTCGCTTCTTAAATGCGTAATTTTAATGACTCATTGCCCGGACTTTGATGAAAAGAGGCCCATCTTTTATGCCCTAGGCTATTCCACTTATGAGGCCCTTTCATCTCCCCTTTTTTAAGTTTGCAAATTACATGAGAGATAATAAAGTACACCATTACTGTGATATATATCAATATGTTAAATGAAACATGTTGTGATTGTTGTGTCAGCACCCTATATAGTACTTGTAACAATAACTAATCAAACAATATTTACAAAAAAAACAAAATTCAAATAATAAAAAAATCTTTGCCCACGAAAATAAAATATGCAAAAAAAAAAATTATCCTATTTTCTATCAAATTAAATTAAATATGTTCAATACATTGAAGATTAAAGCAAATTCAATATTTTCGTATAGGAAAATCCGGTCCTGCTCATTGCGATAAATGAAATAATGATAGGCAGAGGACATGCCATGCTATAGGAGTACCAGGAAATTTAATCTCTCTAACTTCTTTTACTTAATTAGTGTTCACTTTTTTTATCATCATAACTTCTTTAAAAATCCAGCCAGGCTGTTCTCCTCTTGGCCATGGACTCCAGTTTTTGATCTGAATAACATTAAATTCAGAGTCTAAACAGTTGACCCATCTCTTTTCCCTTGGTCGTTGTCCAAAAGGGATTACATTGAAAACCTTTAAAGCAGCTCTATCACTTTCCATTCTCATGAGATGACCGGCCCATCTCATTCTGTTCAGTTTAACAAACTTTAGAATGTCAGTATCTCTAAAAAGTTTGAGTGTTCACGTTTTACCAAATTATAAAGTTTTAAAATAGGTTACTTAACAGTATCGGACAGGGATGAAGATGAGCAAAAGCTCTGGAATAACTATTGTAAAAATTAAGTAAATAATTAAAAGAAATCATTTATAACATAAAAGTTTGTTTCCTGGCGAATCAATTAATACTCTGCGCAATGCGGTTAATTGTAAGAGGGGGATGGGGGAGGGGATGAAGAGGGAAGAAAGTAAATGGCGTGTCTGTCGCAGTCATTTGCGCAGTAGTGTGTGTGTGGGGGGATGAAACTGGTTCTTTTGCGAAAATACTTTTCGCCTTTGAAAAATGCGGGAGTGGAGATCCGTTTTGTTTATTGATTTTTAGTACAAAAATTTAAGTCATTAAAGATACTTACTATCGATATATCCATTACTATTCTGTGGTCATAACCAGAAAAAAAGATTCAGAATTGCAAATGCAAGATCATTAAATCCGCAACTTGACCGGAAATTCTTACAAAATTTATTCGCACGGACCAATAAGAGAAGGGCCCACTTTTTAGAAGGTCTTGGTCAAGCTGTGTATTTTGAAAAGATTCGTAAATAAGATAATTTACCTTTCTGTTCTAATAAATAAATAAACAAAAACTATATTGTTTTGAAATTATGATAACATAATAAAACACATTTCTGCCTATTCTTTTTTGAGAATTCTAAAATCTAAAGAAAAGTGTTCTTATGTTTTTTTCTTATTGAAAGTAATTCTTCTGATAATTTAAATTTATTTACAGTGATAAGAATATAACGTTAACTGTAAATATTCTTAACTTATTCTTAAAAAGAAAGAATTCGATATTTCTGTTCTTATTTGAATCCATAATTAGAATTGCTTGGGTAATTTTTTTTTTTTTTTTTTCAGTCTTCAAGGACATTTTTCTAAACAGAAGCTTACCAAATTGAATACAGTACTTATTTACTAAAAAAGGATATTCAGTGCATTTTTCAAATTACAAAGGAAGTTCATAAGCTTCATTATAATGTGAAGCTCTAGATTTAATAAAATATGGCATTTTTTTTTTTTTTTTTTTACAATTTTAGACAATTAATTTGTATAAATATTATAATTTTTAAATTTTTGGTATATAGAAAGGCCTTAACAGTTGACTATTAGGTAAATTGTCCCCAATAATAGAAAATTTAAATAAAAAACAAATTATTTAAGTAAAAAAAAAAAGTACTAAATTGAAATCTCTGAGGTTTTTTAATACTAATATCAGGATCCTAAATTTCAATTTCCTGGATTTCTGAGTTCTTGTGGTTATCAATAGAATTAAAGAATTTTCCAGAAACGTGCTTAAGGAAGTCTTTAAGTGGAGGAATACTGATGGTTGAATGATGATGATTCATATAACATTGAGTTGCAGAGTTTCGTTTGAGAGCGTTATTTTGAAAAGCTTTAATGATCTTTAAGTTCGACTTAGGGGCAAAAGACCAGACTGCACATTCGTAAGTACTTATAAGTCGTAGAATAGCTGCATACAAAAGAAATTTATTGCTCCTACTCATGCTAGAATGTCTATTGATAAGAGAAAAATTCTAAAAGTCAAGCAGAATTTATTTTTAGTATGTTCAAAAGACATTTTCCACGCGAGATGTTGGTCTAAGTTTGTTGTTATCAAAATATTTTAAAATATTTTTTTTCAAGGAATAATAATGTTAATGTTAATGTTTTTATCACAATAAAAATTATATAAATATAAATTTGGATGATTTCGAATTATTCTATGACTTATTCAAGGCAACATTTTTCCCTTCAAGCTCTGCGTTTAGCACTATGTAATGCTCTGGGAGAACCACAATAGAAATTATTGAAATTAGAATGGCTGAGAAGATATATGTGCAGTTTTCTTGCTCAATACGGTTCCTGCGTAAAGGTGTCGAGATGTGTAGCATACAAATGAACATTTTAGAAGAAAAATTTGTAAATGAATAAAAAAGGAATTGTACGATAATGGATAATTTCAGATTGCAGTTTTATTTGATTTGAAAATTTCAGAAAAATTTCATGTTGGCCGATTGCTAAGTTATTTAAGAATTTTATAGAATTTAAAAAATCCCGTTTTTATAGATTTATAAAGGATTATATTAAAGACTGTACGACCAGAAAATAAAATATAACCCACAAGAACTATACGAAGATTATACAGAAATTCGATTTTCTAATAATTCAAATTGTCAAGTAACCAAGTTTTTTATTGATTCTATTTCACAGACGACGATGAATAAACTTGAGTGTCAGTGCTAAAAGAACTTCTACTCTGATAGGAAGAAGTTAATGTGATAGAAGATGCAGGAACGATTTAAAAACATTTATTGTCACAAAAAAAAAATAAAGAAAAAAATGAATTAAATAAAAAGAAAAATCAAAAAAGGAAAATTTAAAATGATAAAAAACTTGGAATTAAAACAGCTAAAAATAAGATGTCAAATATCAGAACACTGAAAGCAATCATGAAAAGGGAGAATTTCCCGTTCTAAGAACCAGTTAGATGGACCAGACATAGTAATAATTAAATTACAAAGGAACACAATAACAAACCAGCCTCATAAAAATAACATTTTCCCTATAACTTTTAGCGGTTCTGGCAGTCTCCAACTTTACAACAGTGAATAAATAGCCAGTAAACGTAAGCCGTTGGCCATTTAAATGTTATTAGTGTGAGAAAACATGCTACAGGAGCAATAGTTTAACTTGAGAAAAATAAAATGTTATGGAATTTATTTTACATAGATGATTAACTATGAAAAAATCCAATTTGATATTTATCCAAGTTTTATAGCACGAATAATCTAGAAGATATACAAAAAGAAATGCAGAAATAAAATAAAATAAAGAAAAATAAAAGTATAAATTAAAATAAAGCAAAAATAAATAAAAATAAAATCATAAATACCAAAAAAAAAAAAAAAAAAAAAAAAATCTATACCTATATGTTCTCGCATTTGATTCTAACATTATGTAACTTTTGTCTGTTTGACCTCACATTTAAATATTTATTTAATGCACACAAAATAGAAATTGTTAAAAATATTGAATCGCGAGATTAACTAACGTATTCTGTGTGTGATGTCTGTATGGAAACTGTTTATTCGTCTTTTTTTTTTTTTTTTTATTGTTATTTAAACAAAATCTATGCATGGTAATTTTGAGAGCCGTTGTGAAAAATTTCTGAAATGTGCTTGTGAATTAGAAATGGACTTTCTTCTCGTTTTTTTGAGTATGTAATAAAACATATACAACTTGTTTTTATGATTCGTAGAAGTATATATATTTATATTAACTGTTGATGCACGTTTATGTAACTAAAAATAAGCGAGAGAACTTTTGTTTCATTTCTTATTGCTTATAAATTATACAGATGAGAAATTAAGAAATTCCATATTTTTTTCTTTAAAACCCTTACTATTTAATCGTGAATCACAGCACGGAAAAGCTCTCCCTAATTACCTTTTAATTACATATGAAATATAATTTTCATGATAAAATTGATTAAAAGAAAAGAATTGTCATATTTCTGATCTTGCTCCTATTTGAATCCTTAAGTAGAATTGCTGCATAAATTGTTAAAAATTTTGTTCTTATATTATCATTTCAATCTTCAAGAATATTTTTTTTCCACACAAAATCTTACCAAATTGAATATAGTACTAAAAAGGACAATAACCGTGCATTTTTTCAAATTACAAAAAAAGTTCATAAATTGTTAAGCTCTAGGGTTTTTAAAATAAAGTGACCCTTTTTTTGTAATTTTAAGCGTTTTAATTTGTTTACATTTAATTACATCATCATTAATTAGTCATTGCAAGCTTCATATTATATATGAATAATTATGATTTTTTTTTAAAAAACAAGTTTTAATAAGAGGGCAACGGAAAAAAAAAAAAAAATATAGGAAATAATATTTGCTTTCTCGAGCATGCGCAGTAAACAGATTGCTTTATATATAATGAAACTAATTTTTATGCTATTTTATAAATATTTCTTTTCAAGACACATTAAAAGATTTTGAAATCTAACTGAAACAAATTATCTAACGTTTGATTAGTTAGTTGAAATTAATATTTTCATGATTATTTGCATAAATTATAAAGAAAACAAAAAATTCTCTTTGGTTTATTCAATATTAGCAAATATCTGTATTTTGTACATAAAAATTCAAGATGATATCAAATTAAATGCAAAACCTTTTTCAATAAAAAATATTCTGTCTTCCCTGTATAATATAATATTGTTTTTATTTACATTTTGAAGTTATCCTTATGATAAGTTTTACATTTGAATTGTAGTCATTTAAATTGTAATCATTTAATTTTTTTTATTTTTAATTTATACTTTTTTAGGTACAAATATACTTCCCATTATATTAAAACATAGAAAACTTAAATTTAATTTTAGATTTTTGTATTTTTCTTCTCTATTTTGTTTATATATATTTACATGTTTTTAAAAAAATTTGCTCTCATGAGAATACGGCATGTCAATGCCACCCAGTACTATTGCTCACAGAAGTAGACCTTCGAGAATAAAAGTACTTTCAAAAGAGTCTCCAATAGACCCAATACTGTTGCTCACATAAGTAGATCTTTGAGAGCAAAAGTACTTCCAAATGAGTCTCCAATCGACCCAATACTAATGCTCACTTAAATATTATCGCCAAGCAAGTTTGGCTCAGTTCTCTGTTTGCCAATAAAATAAGACACTGACGTATACAGAGTTGCGTAGTTTACGACGCCCAAAGCAGCATTTGATTGAGGCTCCTCTGGGAGTACTTTCGCTCTTTAAGGTCTAGCAGAAAAATGCTGTGATGAAACACTACGAAGTTGAAAAAAAGAGGTCGAATGGCTGAACACGAAGCGTTCATGAAACATCTTCTCTAGGACTATCCTGAAATATAAGAATGAATGCTGGGACAGTAGGTTGCAAATGGTAAAATGCAGTGGAAGGAACATTCTGGAATCTAACAAGATCTTTTAGAAGAAGGCGGTCCACAATTGCGTCACTGAATAACAATCAAACGACTGTCACCTCCAATGCTGACAAAGCAGAGGTTCTCGCAGACACTTTGAAAGATCAATTTACTGAAAACGACACTAATAATCTTAATACTATTAATGAAGTTCAAAATGCTATTTCTTCCTTCCTAGCGCAATATAACAATGCTGACAATATCCCTACTACTAAAGCTTCTTTTATTATTGAATGCATCTCTTCTCTTAAAATTAACAAAACCCTGGTATTGACTCAATTACGAATAAAATGCTCAAAAACTTGCCTTTTAAATTTATTCTTCAAATTTTCAAAATTACTGATACCATTCTAACTACTAACTATTTTCCTCACTGTTGAAAGACTGAATCGCATTTTTCCGATGCGCAAACCTGGAAAAGACCCTACTTCTCCTAATAGTTACCGTCCTATCTCTCTACTTTCTTCTTTCAGTAAAATAATAGAACGTGTAATTGCTAATATTCTGAATGAAACCTCTACTAATCTTAATATACTAATCCCTCAACAATTTGGATTTTACCAAAAATCTTTCCACTACTCACCAATTGTACAATATTACGGAAACCATTCTGAAGGATTTTCCTGGAAGCGAGATACTGATGCTGTTTTTCTGGATGTTACTAAAGCATTCGGCAGAGTGTGGATAGACGGGCTGATTTATAAAATGATTAAGTTTAAATATCCTTCTTTTTAATTCAGAAACTATCATATGAAAAGAAATTTTGTTGTATTTATTGGAAATACTGACTCCAAATTTTGTAATATTCTTGCTAGGGTACCTCAGGGCTCGATTTTGGGACTTTTCTATATAACATTTATATTAAGGACATTCCTCAAAATCACAAAAATTATTTTAATTCTCTATGCTGATGATACTGCTTTTATTACTCAGGGGCGGCACACACACATTATATAGAAAAATCTACAAAATTACATCTATAAACTTGAAAATTGACTTAACAATTGGAAAATAAAACTTAACGTCGCGAAGACTGAAGCAGTACTATTTACCAGGAAAAATAAACTTAATACTCCTAACATCACCATTTATAATATTAACATTTCCTGGTTCAAAGAAGCAAAATACGTAGGTGTAATTTTAGATAAGAATCTTAACTACTGCTCTCACATTAAATACCTCCGTACTAAATTCAATAATCAATTAAGAAATTTCTCCCCATTAATACGCCGAACTCCTCACTAACAATTGATTTTAAAAAACTAATATACCTCAGACCCATTATAGCATATGCGAGTTCAGTTTGGGGTTCTACTTCTAAAACAAACATCACAATTCTTGAAAGATTGCAAAATAAAATTATCCGAATGATCACGGATTCGCCTTGGTTCTTCAGAAAAGCGGAAATACTCTATCCCTAGTTTTGTAGAATTTGTTGAAAAACTCGCGATTAATTTTTATAATAATCTTTCCACTTCGAATAATCTTACAAGATCTTCAAAATTACAACTATGATATATATCTTCCCAAAAAACGCAAAAGACCGCGATCAGTTTTAAATATCTATAATTAAACTCAATATTTCCTCTTTCTGCAGGACCAATGCTTTCCTCTTTTGCAGGGGTCTCCAAACTACGGCCCGCCAGTGTCAGCAATCCGGACCGCGACAGCGAATAGGTTATTGATACTGTAATAAGTTGAAAAAAAAAAAAAAAAACACAGAATGATCATAAATCGGTTTTATTTACTTGGTAGGTAGAGCTTAATGACAAGCATAATACGCATAAAATTTAACTTAAGCATAACAACTAACAAATAATTGAAATGAATCCCACTAACATTATAAACTAGTGAACATCCTGGGGTTAACCTCAGTAGTTATATTAGGTAAAGAGTATCGCATATGTATGTATATATCCTGAATCAAACATATAATTTTTATATAACAGGAATGGAAAAATAATAATGAATAAACAGGAATGGAAAAGCTAAATTAACGCGATTTATGTAATTGTGATTTTTCACTGACAATAGTTGTAGTCAGCAAGCGTATGGTCACTCAGAGCGCATACTCGGCGACTGGTCTAGAAATTATAAATAATGGTAGAAAAATTTAAACGGTTTTGGCCCTTCGTACTTTCTTTAATAAGCAGTATGGCCTAAGGCTGGAAACTTTGGAGACCCCTGCTCTATTGTATTCATTTCACGTTTCGACTTTTTCAGCCCTCTCGCGGGCTATTTTTAGCTCAAGGTCTTCTTTCCCGCTCTGGTTTTGGTTTTGTTTCGTCTGCATTCCTTGAATCTTCTAGTACTTCCCCCTATTCGGATTATTTTCAATCTTGAATTTTAGTCCTACTCGGTCGCTTTGTCTGCAATGGATGTCTGGTTTTCGTTACGACGGTGCTCAGTTTTTTATTAACTTTTTTTTTCTTGCTTCTTTTATTTATTATTGCAATATGATTTCATTAAATTAATTGTTTAATTCCTTTCCTTTTGTAATTTTTGCTCTTTTTAATGTTTTTAATTGATTTATTTTTTTTTCTTAATTTGTATTTATTTATTTAATTCCTTCTTCTTAAAATTTAAATTTTTCACACTGGCAATGGGCTTTGACCAATCGATAAGTACCCTATTTTTCCAGGACGGAAGTTTATGGTTACTGCGCGACCAATGCACTCCGATAAATCTACAACGACGCGTTCATCTATTCAGTGGTATGTGATGGCACTAGGAAATAAAAGTCACTATGAACAGATAATATTAATTGTATGAATTGAGAAAAAAAAGAAAGAAAGAAAAAATGTATAACATCCGTGATGAAAACGTAACATGAAATTTATGATCAGTAAAGAGCGCAGAACGAAGGAGCAAAAGGCAGAAAAATATAATTCAAACTACAAGGGGTGTATGTAAAAAAGTAAAATCATCTGCAATGACCGAAAAACTCAAAAAGAGATAGGAGAAAAAACCAAATTGGTGTAGAGTGAAATAAATTATAACGATCAAAAGGCTCATTTAGAAGCCAAGGTCAAGGGAGAAAGTACGTTGCAGAAGAACCGAACTTTTCAGTCAGTTTATTTATGTAACAAAACTTACAGAGCAGAAAAGAATATGCGTTGAAGTAAAATATCTAAAAAAGCGATGGGGGAAAGAAAACAGGGGGGGAACCATTGGAATAAAAATGGCAAATGAATGCGAACTAATATTGGAAGAAAGATGGTGTAGCGACACCTATTGATGGAAAATGGAATACACATTGAATGACTTCTACTTTCACTGTTAAAAAGGGAATTTCCCCGCTAGAATAAAAACAGAACGTTGTTGCTATTACGTAGTTGGCTTTAGAAGAAATGGAATAAAGATGTAAATGTGAAAATTGATTATCGTCTTTTATTTTGCCGTCTGGATTTTAATAACACTACGCAACCTTTACAATACCGCCACATACTTGGTGACCCGTGAATTGTTTGCAAACTGTGATTTATTTACAAAATGACTGAAACAAATGGATCGGCGAAAAAGATGAAGTAGCGCGGGTAAGTGTCAAAATACCTCCTTTTTTGGGCAGAAAAACCAGAAATATGGTTCTTTCAAGTTGAAGCACAGTTTTCAATTTGTGGAATAACAGCCGAGGATACAAAATTCAACTACTTAGTTTCGCAATTAGAACCGAAATTTGTTAAAAGTTTGTGGGATATTACAAGTGATGATAATAGAACAAAATATGCCGCTGCTAAAGAACGTTTGCTGAATACTTTTAAAGAAAGCGAAAATAAGCGTCTTCAGAGACTACTTACAGGACTTGATTTGGGAGATCTTAAACCCAGTCAACTTTTACAAAAAAATGAGAAACCTGGCTACTGATGGAATTACTGATAAGGTATTAACAACGTTATTTCTACAAAAAATGCCTGATTCCGTGCGGAATATTTTACTAGTTAGTGATGAAGGAATTGAGAAACTGGCATTAATGGCGGATCGTATTCTTGAAATGCAACCAAAACAAGAACTTTACTGCGTAAACAACAATGTTTCATCAGGTTCAGATGCCATAACTCAGTTACAACAACAAATTGCATCTTTGGATAATAAACTTGCAAAACTGAGTGTCACAAGGAACTCTCGTTCCCAATCAAGACATAGAGGTCGATACTCTTCTTCTCATCGAAGTAAGTCTCGCAATCGCTATTATAATCCTTCTGGCAAATACTGTTATTACCATTTTCGTTTTCGAGAAAAATGTTTTCCTGATAAATGCCAAGCTCTATGTGCATGGAAAAATAATCATTCGGAAAACCAGAATCAGCAACAGAATTAACGGCAGACTCTGATGCTGAAAATACAAAACATTGCCGTCAATTCCGTCTATTTGTCAACGACAAAAAAACGGGTTTACGCTTTTTGGTTGACAGTGGAGCGGACGTAAGTCTTATTCCTTATACTTCTAAACACAAATTTATTAGTGACTATAAATTATATGCTGCAAATAATACTGCAATCGATACTTTTGGTACAGAAATTTTAAATCTTGATCTAGGTTTGCGCCGAGAATTTCAATTCCCGTTTATTGTGACTAAAATTAGTAAACCTATACTAGGTGCAGATTTTTTTAAATAAGTTCAATTTATTAATTGATATCAAGCATAAAAGATTAATTGATGGTGTAACTAACCTTGCAGTTTATGGTGACATTGCACCTATCTCTATTAATGAAAGTGTAAATACAACGAGCAGCTTATGTAAATATTCTGATTTATTTTCTATGTATCCCAATATAACAAAACCAAATTTTCTTGTTTCAAATGTTAAACATAATATAAAACATCATATTATAACTAAAGGACAACCTATAAATTGTAAAGCCAGACAATTAGATCCAAAACGGTTGGAAATTGCTAAAAGAGAATTTAAATATATGCTAGACAATAACATTATTAGTCCATCTAGCTCAGAATGGGCAAGTCCCTTACATAGTAGTAACAAAGAAAGATGGTTCTTTTCGTCCGTGTGGTGATTATAGAAGATTGAATGATTTAACTATACCTGATCGATATAACATACCTCGAATCCAGGATTTTCAACACATTTTAACTAATAAAATTATATTTTCTAAAATTGACATTACTAAAGCATATTATCACATTCCTGTAGCAGATGAAGATAAGGCAAAAACTGCCATCATCACACCTTTTGGACTTTATCAATTCAATGTGATGTGTTTTGGTCTCAAAAATGCCCCAGCAACATTTCAAAGGTTTATAAATGAAGTTCTTTATGGTCTAGACTTTGTGTTTCCATACTTAGATGATGTGTTGATCGCCTCTTCTTGCGATGAAGAACATCGTTCACATCTTAAAATAGTTTTCCAGCGCTTAGATAAATATGGTCTACGGATTAATGTTAGCAAATCAGTTTTGGGAGTACCTGTAATAGATTTTTTAGGCTATCAAATATCTGCGGAAGGCTCACAACCTCAACCTCAAAAAGATCGAAGGTATCATAGAATATCCATTGCCAGAAACTATGCACGAATTACGTTCCTTCTTAGGAATGATCAATTTTTATCGTAATTATATAAATAATGCCGCGAAAACTCAAGCCCCTCTACATGAACTTTTGAAAGGATCTACAAAAAAAGATCGACGCCAAATACCATGGACCGATGAAACTAGACAAAGTTTTGAAAAATGCAAACAAGATGTTGCTCAAATAGCGTTAATGGTATATCCCAATTCAGATTACCCTCTGGCACTTTCACAGATGCATCTGATTGGGCTATTGATCAGTTATTCAACAAAAAGAACCAAATGGATGGAAGCGAATTGCATTTTTTCTAAAAACTTAATGATGCTCAGAAAAATTACTAGCGTTTACGACCGTGAACTTTTGGGTATATATTTATCCATTAAACATTTTAAGCATTTACTTGAAGGTCGAGATTTCGATATTTATACTGATCATAAGCCGTTAACATTCGCTTTTAAGCAAAACAATGATAAAGCCTCCCCCAGACAACTAAGACACCTACAATATATCTCACAATTCTCTACTAACCTATACCATATCAGTGGTCGAAACAATGTGGTAGCAGACAGACTGTCTAGAATTGAGAACATCGATTCACCTATTGTCGATTATGACTTGATAGCAGATGCACAAATTAATGATGATGAATTGCAAGAATTGAAATTACATTCCAAATCATTACATTTAAATAACACCAATTGCCAGGAAAGCTCTTGCATTGTGATACCTCTACTTCCAGTATCAGACCATTCATACCAAAAAATTTTCGAACGACAATATTTAATATAATTCACAGTTTAGCTCATTCTGAATTTGAACCACTGTAAAAGAAATAACTAAAAGATTCATTTGGCCAAATATGAAAAAAAAGATGTTAAACAGTGGACTCAAATTTGCATCAACTGTCAGAAAAATAAAATAACTAAACATACCAAATCAGAATATTCACAATTTCAAGCACCAGATGAAAGATTTAGTGGCGTTCATATAGATTTAATTGGACCTTATTCACCTTCTAATGGATACACATACTGCTTGACGTGTATTGATCGGTTTACCTCTTGGATGGAAGTGGTACCTTTATCAAATATCACTGCAGAAAGTATAGCCAAAGCTTTTATGAGCATTGATTACCCGATTTGGTGTACCTACTTGTGTTATTACTGACAAAGGCACTCAATTTATTTCAGAACTATTTCGAAGTTTAGCTGCGCTATGTGGTGTTAAAGTAAACCATACGTCTTCTTACCATCCTCAGAGTAATGGAAAAGTTGAACGTCTTCACCGTACCTTGAAAAAAACAGCTATTAGATGTCATAACAACGTTCGTTGGACGGACACATTACCAACGGTTCTTATGGGTTTGCGAGCTGCTCTACATGAGGACTGTAAGTATACAATAGCTGAAATGGTTTATGGCAAAACTATTAAATTACCAGGCGAATTCTTTGAAGAATCCCGATTGCCAATCTCTGATGATAATTTTGTAAGCAATCTCCGAAAACAGATGGGACTTAAAACCATACCAATCCAAAAACAAATGTAAACAAAAAGATCTTCATTCCAAAAAGATTTGTACACGTGCTCACATGTGTTTCTGCGAATTGACAGAGTTAAAAAAACCCTTAGAACCCCCATATGAAGGACCCTATTTCGTATTGCAAAGATCCCCTAAAAACTTTCTTTTATCAATTAAAAATAAACAAGTTAATATTTCCGTGGATAGATTAAAACCGGCATATGTGTTACAACCTAATGAACATCTGAATCCAACGTCATCAAATGATCATACATCTGTGCCGAGTGAGCAAACATTTATACCAAGTCAGCAAGTTGCACAACCAAACACAACAACACGTTGTGGAAGACAAGTAAAACTTCCTGTTCGTTTCAATGACATTATTGACTTTTCTTCAAAATTATAATTCGTCCATGTCCATTTTAAAAATTAACTTGATTTATTGTATGTAAATGTTTATATGTAACTGTATTTGTAATTATTTTGTGCAATTTAAATTTGTATCAATGTGTATTTGTTCGCCATTATTTGTATAGATATATTAATTCTTCTACCATTTTCAAAGTAACGTAACTTTGTTACTGGTAGGGGAGTGATGTGTAGCGACACCTATTGATGGAAAATGGAATACACATTGAATGACTTCTACTTTCACTGTTAAAAAGGGAATTTCCCCGCTAGAATAAAAACAGAACGTTGTTGCTATTACGTAGTTGGCTTTAGAAGAAATGGAATAAAGATGTAAATGTGAAAATTGATTATCGTCTTTTATTTTGCCGTCTGGATTTTAATAACACTACGCAACCTTTACAATACCGCCACAATGGGAAGTTATTGAAAAGTAGAAAAAAAAAAATATATAAGTAAGTGAACAGGAAATTATGATGGTTTGAGGCTTGGATTCCATTTAGAAGTAGAGTAAGGATACTTGTATTTTCCATTCAATTGCGTAAATATAATTTGTGCCTTGATGAGAGGGTTCTCGTGGGTAGCAATGGTATTGAAGAAATTTCTAGAAAGTTTTTGTAATATGGTTGTCAATAGAATAAATTTTTACATCTTGAGGAATTGTAGAGTTGCGAACAAACCAGGGTACACCAGTAATTATACGAAGAAGTTTGTTTTGAATAATTTGTACAGAATTTTTGTTAGATTTTGCAACTAGACCCCGGATTGGAGCAGAGTAGGTAAGGATAGGCCTAAGAACTTGTTTGTAGAGAAGAATTTTGTTTGACAAAGTTAATTTGGAAAATTTATTGATAAATGGCAGAGTGAGATAAAAATTTTTTCAACAATTGTCTTTGATTTTTCGAATATGAGGTCGAAACGTAAGTTTATTGTCTATGATTAAGCCGAGATATTTAATATTAGTTATCCATTCAATATGTTGATCAAAAAGAGAGAGATTAATATTTGATTGTCCGGTATGTTCTTTTCGGAAAATGATGGCTTGAGATTTAGAGACATTAGTTGCTATGCGCCATTTAGTTAGCCAATCCTCTAGAGTATTCAGAAAATTTTGAAGAGTTTTGATGACATAAAGAATAGAAGAACCTTAGGCAAGAGCAGTAAAATCGTCAGCAAATAGGCAGGTGGAAATGTTAGTGCATTGAGGAAAGTCGTAGGTAAAGATATTGTAGAGAATAGGACTGTGCACGCTTCCTTGAGATGTACCAGCATTAATACGATCCATTGTGGAGAATTCATTTTGAAGTCGAACTTGAAAAGTTCTATTTTTAAGATAATTTGTAATGATAAGTGTGATTTAAGTTGGAAATTGAAGTTTGATCATTTTGTAGATCAGACCATCGTGCCACAATCGATCGAAAGCTTTTTGACATCTAGGAAGAGGCCTCCTGCGAAAAATTTATAGTTATATCCTTCAGTGAGGATATTGGTAACGCGTAGAAGTTGATGACAAGTTGAGTGATGTTGACGAAATCCAAATTGTTCTGCTGGAATTATGGAATTTTATCGTAGAAAGAAGTAATATGTTTCACTAAAAGTTTTCATAAAGTTTTCCTACACAGCTAAGGAGACTGATGGGCCGATAATTTTAAGGAAATTTGCTATCTTGGCCAGGTTTAGGAAACATGATGATATTTGCTTTTTTTCCAGATAGGAGGGAAGTAGTAATATTTAGTACAGCTGTTGTAGATTTTTGCAAGACGAGTAATGGCATTAAACGAGAGACACAGTAAGGCTTTATTTGGAATGTTGTCAGGTCCAGAAGATTTCCGAATGTTGAGATTCTTGATTAAGTTAATTAAAAGATGAGAATATAAGACCAGAGGATCCAACCAGGGAAGGAATTTTGGGATATTTTTGGGTAAAATGTTTGTTTAATTTAAAAAGATAATTATCTTCTGGATTTAGGCCTATTAAAAATTCATTCTATCTGTCATTTTTTTAATTTGTGAATTATTTGCTTGATTTCTTTTTGAAGTTTGTTGAGGGATTGCTTAAACGGAGGAAACGTGGTATCTTGCCATAATTTTATATTTCTGTTTTTTCTGCAATTTTAGAGGTGATTTCAGTAGGAAGTTTTTTGTGTGGAGTACAGAGTTCTTCAGATTTGCTATCAAGGTCGATAGCAGAAGTAATAGCAGAGTTGAATTTATCAATTATTTTGTCAATAATTTGAATATTGGAGATAGTAGTTGGATTGCCAGGAATGCTTTGAGAGAATTTTAGTGAAAATATTCCAGTTGGTAGTTGTGATTATACTATTGAGGAAGGGTGTAATGGGGCGTACACGGTTATTATCAGAGGAAAGATTGTTAGTAGAAAAAGCAGGCCCAGCGTTTAAATTTTTAAAAAGTACGATATCAAGAGAACTATTGTAGGGGTTGTGAAGGCAGAAATAAGTGGGATCACTACAGCCCCGGCACTTATGAAGGGGAAAAATGTAAGGGAAACTAAGAAGAAATGAATATATATAAGATAATAAGAATAGCGCGACTTTAATAAAACCAGCACTTTTCTTGAGGTTACAGTGAAGGCTAATTTCGCTAGCTTCTGCACTTCACATTTACATTATGTAGAGCTTAACCCTGAGTGCTAAGAGTACATAGCTGTGTTTCAAGTGGGCGTTGCTCGCTTGCTGGTTTGTTTTTCTATTCTTGATAACTCTTCAATATATTTCTGTTCTCGGTCTTTTTCAAGGTGTAAGGTAAGATTACCTTTTTTTCTTTTTGGTTTCTCTTCTTTCCGGTTGTTTCATTTTACTAGTCAACCTGAGCCATTCGGCAATATTTTGTGTCGGATGTGGAAAATTCTCACTTAAATATGACTGACGTCCAAAGCAGAAATAGCATGATTTCCAGTAATAACAATTACTTTAAAAGCTCAAAATCCATTAATGAACTGGTGTTGCGGTTGGGTCAGAAAAGTTTTGAGGAAATTAATATTATATGCCAACACAGTGATGCAAAACATAAAATTCCGCGTTCAAACCCATTTCTTATCCAGGCCGATATAAAAAAACACGTAAACAGGCATGACAATATCACCAACATGAAATTTTCCAGGCAGGGTAAACTCATCTTTACTACTGCCGATCCGGTGTGCGCCGCACAGATTTTAAATCTTGACAAAATTCAGGAAACGCCCGTTTCTACGGGTGTAACTTTCGAAAATATCACGGAAAGGTTTCTCGTTTTCGATATACCAACTCATCTTCAATTATCCGAATTAGCAGATGAAATTATGAATAAAAATGATATGGAAGTGGTTGAGTTGCGACGTTTCGTTAAGCTAAACTCTACCCAAGAATTTTCCCCGGTACTCGTTACGATCCTGGGAACTTTCTTGCCTGATGCTGTAAAAATCTGGTTCACCAATCAAAAATACGCCAATTTGTTGATAGAGTCCGACAGTGTTTGCATTGTTATGATTTTACACATGCAACACGTGTCTGCGACAAGAAAATTTGCCCTCTGTGTGGTGCAAACCATGAAGGACAGTGTCAAGGTCCGGAAAAATGCATTCTTTGTAATGGACCTCATTCCGCAACTTCAAACATCTGCCCACGACACACCCTTGAACAAAAAATACTAGAATTCAAGTGTAGAAACCATCTCACTATTGGAGAGGCCAGACGTCTATATGCACATTCATCGAAAACTAATTACTCTGAAGCTGCTAAAATCAACTCGGCGGCTCCAAACATTGAAGAGATAGTAAACCAAAGAGTCGAGAGTATTGTTCAAAACATTACAATTAAAATGGAACAACAGACCACTCTTTTAATTGAAATATTCCAAAAAACAATAGAAAATCTTGTGCAATATTTAGTCTCAGTATTCCACCAAACTGATCTCAAAAAATCCCCTAACAGAAAACGCCAAATGATCAACCTTGTTCCACCCACTAATACTCCCATGCAATGGGATGCAGGTGGAAGCAATGCTTCAAATTAAGTGTGTTTTTGCGATGTTTTTTTTTTCAGGTGTTCCCGGTCGTTTTAATGTATTTCTTATTATCTCTCTTGTTTCTGCCCAAAGTTAAGGGTTTTTCTTTTAGTTTCTTATGGAATAATACCTTCCTGTTTTATTTTCGTCATTTTCGGTGATGTCATTCCTTCAGTGGAATTGTCGCAGCCTTCAAAATAAGAAAATCTGGCTCCACCAACCCCCTTTCACAACGTCAGAATTTTGGGTTTTTCAGGAAACATTCCTGAAAGCAGATGATCGTCTTTCATTTCCTAATAAAATCTTTTTTCGCACCCACCGTAACAACAGAACAGGAGGTGGTCTACTAATAGGTATTCCACCAAACATGTCCGGTCATGTCATTTTTGAGAATTCTAATGACCCAAACCTTGAGATGCTTGCAGTAGAAATTCAATCACACAATGTTACATTTACTATTGTTAATATTTATGCACCGCATGGATTTGATATCCATCAGGTTCAAAATTTTTTCAGTACTCTAAAAACGCGAACTTTTATTTTTGGTGATTTCAACCTACACCACCCCTTTTGGGGCGGAAAAACATCTACGCCCAAAAGTGAAGAATTTTTGGATTGGTTGAATCAGTCGCATTTTTCTATCCTGAATACCTCAACGCCCACTCACATCACCCATAATTTCACTTCTTCCGTTATAGATCTCACTCTTTGTTCGGCAGCTCTCTTAAATGAAGTGTATTGCTATGTTTCTGACTGCACCTTTGAAAGTGATCATCTCCCAATAGTTGTTTCATGGTCCAAACTAACAAATGCAACCAAATATCTTAAAACTATATATTGGAATCCAATTCTCAGAGATTCGAACAATTTTCTTCAATCTATTGCTGACCCTACCGTTGAAATAGTCACTGAAAAAATTTCGCACACTATAAATATTAATACCAAAAACAAAATTTTGACTAATAACGAATACCCTCCATGGTGGAATATTGCATGTAATAACTTCTGTAAACTGAAAAAAATAATGTGGAAAAAGGCCAGGAATAGTGTTTCAGTCCCTGATTGGATTCGCTACAAAAAATACCGAAGTAAATTGAAATACCATATTAAAAGGGCAAGGGAAAAATACTGGGAAAATATAAGCAATATTCCGAGAAATCCTAAATTATTTTTCCGCATCCTAAATAAACTAACTAGTCACAATAATCCTGATATAAAAAATAGCAAATTAATTTTTCACAATAATAGATATATTAGTAATCCAAAACAGCAAAGCAATCTTTTTCAAGTTATTTTTCAGCACAAAATTTCCGTTCTGAACCTATTCCGTTGGATTATAGTATAGACAATAAGTTATTAAATAAAAATATTGAACTTTGGGAACTGCGAAAAGCTATCCAGAAAATGAGAAATACAACGCCCGGCGCAGATAACATTCCAGCTGCATGGTTCAAAAAACTGGATGAATCGTCCCTTCTAGTTATCTTGCACCTTTTCAACCAACAATTGAGTTTTTCTGCAATTCCGAAGAGCTGGAAACACGCTATCATTATTCCAATCCCTAAGCCCAACAAGGATAAAACAAAAACATCTTCGTATAGGCCGATTGCTTTGACATCTGTTTTTTGTAAAGTCTTTGAACGCATTATTTCCAATCGCATTGTTAATTTTCTGACTTTCACCAAGCGACTTCATACCAATCAGCATGGTTTTATACCTTTTAGAAACAATCATACCGCTATTTATACAATCTATAAATCAATTTTAACAGCACATAATGAAAAAAAAAATATTTTATCGGTATCAGTCTCGACATAAAAAGTGCTTATGACTCCGTGCCTATAGACGAACTAATTTATAAATGTCTTCAAATTGGAATCTCGGGAAACATCGCTAAATGGATTCATGGTTTCCTACAGGACAGAACCTTTCAGGTTCGATGGAGGAACACTGTTTCTGACCCCAAACCTTCTTTTAAAGGCCTTCCACAAGGTAGTGTACTTTCACCAATTCTTTTTGTAGTTTTTTTGAATGACATTTTTGAGACTTTGGACGTAAATGTTGATTGCTCTATTTTCGCTGACGATATTTTCTTTTCTGCTCACATCAATCGTTATCCTATATTCAAACCCAGCTTCAAAATACTCTTGAGAATTTGTACAAATGGTGTTCTTACTGGAAACTCACAATTAGTGCCGAAAAAGTGCAATAGTTGATTTATCAAAAAAAAAAAAAAAAAAGATCAATTTCATTGCCACGGATAACATATGCCGGAATTCCCCTCATCTGGAGTGATACTCTTAAATATCTCGGAATTCCTTTTTCTAAAATAAACCAAAATGAAATTATTTTAAGAAATTTACGCATAAAAGCCCTTAAAAAAATTAACGGTCTAAAATTTCTGGCATCAAAGAAAAATGGTCTTAGGACAAAACATCTTATCACAATTGCAAACAATAGTATACTCAGCACATTTTATTACAGTGCATTAATAATTAAAAATTTCCCGGTCACCAAATTAAACGCCTGTAACATAATTCAAACAAAGGTTCTGAGAATTGTTCTGGGATTACCAATTTGGACTCCAAATATAATTTTGTTAAAAATGTCTGGACAAGAAATTCTTTCAGATAAAATTAAACGTTTGGCATTGCAGTTTTTAATCAAACAATATGCTAACCACTCTTTCTCCCCTTTGATGGTAAACAATGAATTGCAGTTACTTGACAAAGATGAAAACACTCTTAAAAACTCTCTTCAAAATTATAATTGTTCACCAGAACACCTTTTAACCTTGCCAATTGTGCCACGGCATGATCCTCCTTTATGTGAAATTTTCCTTCAGAAGTTCCGTTTCCAAAATAAAGAAAACCCAGTTTCACTTATAGTCAATGATTTTTCAGATTGTATAAACAGATTTTTCTCTGATCACTATATCATAGCCACGGATGCCTCAAAAGTCACGTCTCAACTTCAATCGCCGGCATTTCTTGCAATCAAAGTTTTTCATATCGCATTAACCCAATAAACTCTGTTTTCACAGCAGAGGTTTTGGCAATTTGTGTCGCCATAGATGAACTAGCTATTGTTGACAAGGACATTTTAATACTTTCTGACAGTTTTTCGGCTCTTAATTCTCTTAAAAATCTTAACATTCATTCTACCTATGCTATTCAAAGACTTGCTTCGAAACTTTTTGTTCGACAAACCTTTAATCAAAATATCACATTTTTATGGGTTCCTGGTCATTCGGAAATTTTATGGAATGAAAAAGCGGATTCTCTCGCAAAGAATACCACGGAACTCTCGCAATTTATTGAATGGATATCCCCGGAAGATGTCATAGCAAACCTGAAAAAACAATCCTACCTAATCTCGGAAACAAATTACTTTAGCAGCAAATATTATGATTTGATAGGAAACTTTCCAGATATTGGAACTATCACAAAATGGACACAGAATAGAAGACAGGATATACTCATTGCTCGTATCATCAGCAGAATGATCGTTACTCCCGCCCTGTTAAATAGATTCAATTTAGATTCCAATCCTTTCTGTAACATATGTAATGAAACCAATGACCTTTTACACATTCTTTTAAGATGCAGAAAATATTCCACCTCCAGATTACATCTATGGCAAAACTTGAATATCGACGAAAATAATATCACATTCAAAGTTTTTTTTTATCTAAAATTCTTGATTGCAAAAAAATCTGACTTTATTTCTCCAATCTCTTAAACGTTTTGATATTTATTAGCTGCAATTCTCTCGGCACTCAGGGGATACTATAAATCCCTGTTTTTGTTCGCGCCACTTTCCTTACTGAGCGGAAAATAGATCTCACATCCTTTTTAGTGACTTAAAATAGGGAAAACGAACTGTTCCCATATAGTGATTAGGGGAATATAGTCCTTGTTGCTTCGCATCCCCATATACTCCTTCGATTCAAGAATACATTATGTACACAATCAAATCAAAGCATTTACTGACTAGTCGTGTTGATCACGTTAGGATAATTTTTATTTTAATTTCCTTAAATGTTTTAAATTTGAAGTAATTTTTTTTTTTCCACATTTTTCGCGTATTTGTTCATTCTAAACTAATTAATTTTTTTCTTTTGAAACAATCAAATTATTAATTAATTATTATTATTATTATTTGGGGTGCAAATCTGGGTTATGTGTTCTGAATTTAAATTGGTGCCATATATATTAAAGTATATCTTTGGTTGTGGGTATCCTGCAGTCTATTACTGATCAATATTGACAATTTTAGCTAAATACCAAAAATAATATAAACTGCACTAATTTTATTAAAGTAATATGATCACTTTCAAGCTTGTGTAAAGTGGGTTATCAAGTGTTTACTTATTTTTAAGTATTGAAACACAAACAAAAATTATTGAAACCTGCTGCTTAAAGACTGAATTTATAAATTTATTCCTAACAAAGCAGGAAGAATATTTACACACTGCTATATCAAGTTGTATAACTCCAATAACATTTCATAACCAAGGGTGTTCTCTTATATATTATAAAATTTATGCAGTTATCTGTGTTGTAAAATGAATTATTTATGAAATGTCATAGAATAAACACGGCAATTGTGCATTAATATGAAATTTTTCAAAATGGTGAATATCTATTCAATTTTCTTATGAAGGAGTAACTGAACCAATGTTTTTGAAATCAAAATGTTCTTTAGCAAAATAGAAAATGAATATATGTATTACCAGATACATAACTAACAGTACTTCCTTATTATTATGGTCCTCTTTATTTAGGCTGTACTATGATGAATGCCAAGAGCTCTTCTCATAATGTGTAAATTATAAATGACCATTGTTAGGACGGCCAATGATTTAAACTATTTGTTGGTGATAATAAATACCAAAATTTTAAATAAATTATTCTAAATGATTTTGTTGAAGATTTTTGGAAACTCTTTTAGTCATTAAGTGGTTTTTATAATAATCTATTTCTAGGAAGCCATGTTTTGAAAAAATATTTAATGTTTGCTTCTGTAATTTCCTAGATTTAAGGTCTGGTCTTGTTGTATATATAATTTAATAATTCTTATTATAGTTTATATAATAAAAATTAATACTTTTCGAAATTCGTGCATCATTATTAATTATAATATAAAAAAATTTGCAACCATTTTAATAAGTATAACATTAATAAAAAGAATGAAGAGGAAAAAAAATCAATGAAAATACAAAATGAATTTTGTACTGATATCACAATCTTTGGACAAGTGTGAAAATTAAAAAAAAAAAAAAAAAAAAAAAAATCTAATCATTAAAAGCAAAATTTAAAGATATGCTTATGAAAACAGTGCCATAAACAGTTTAAAGTTACTACATTGGTCAATTTTACACACTATTGGTAAATTATACTCCAATACCATGCAGTACTTATGATGTTAAGTGGAAAATTTATAATGTATTGATATTTTAAATTAAGATGAAATCAACTAAATTTTAGATATAAAAAAATATAAATTGTTCCTATAAATTAAAAAAAAAAAAAAAAATTAAACAAAAAATATTTTGATTTTTGTGGTGTATTATTATTAAAAAATTATTTTACCTTGTCATATTATTAATCATATCAATAATCCTAAATTTTTTGTTAAATGTTGCCATTTATTATATACTGAATCACAATGCATAAAATGATTTGCAAAAAAAGGGTACTTACGTATTAATGCCACCTCAGCTACAGATTACACCGCAGCTACAGCGCCAATCTACACTTAAAATTTTTGTGACAAATCATAAAATATATAAAACGCTTTATTTAAAATCAAAACTCTTTCAAAATTCGAAACACTTTATTTAAAAACAAAGTAGTCAATCGGATTTCGGTGGTAAATGGGCCGATATAGAGTTTAACATACATTCAAAACAGTCTCTATTTTGACATTGGCAGCTCTTTATTGGCGCATTAGCGCAACTTCTGCTGCGGTGGCGTTAATACGTAGGTACCCAAGTAAGTTTAAAGTTTATCTTTGGTAAAAGTTTATCTTTGGTGTGCTTACACTCACTTTTGATTATTGCCCTGTTAATAGGGAAATAAGCCTAAAGCACTTCTTACATATTACTCTGTTCTTAAAAAACTTTTACTTAAAAGAAATTAACCCGTTTGCCATCAGCATTTATGTGTAAAACAGAATAAATTAGCTTGATTTATGTTTTTGATGTTCATATACAAGTGCAAAAAACAATTTTAACTTATTAAGCATAGCAAAAGTGAAAATTAAATGTATTTTTTGGTGCCAAATCAAACTATATGCTTCGGGTCTACTAAATGATTTAAATCATTTTTAATGAAGAAAGCCATTGTTAATATGTTATTACTTAATGATTAAAATAAAAATAGGAGATGCATGATAAAGCTTTCTTTGTTAGACAGAATTTTTTTTTTTAAAGGTTGTAAATAATTAAAATTGTGTTCATTAAGCTATAAGAGGTTTTAATGTTATATGGTTACTTACATTTACTAAAGCAGAAACCATTAATATATTGATTTAAAAATTTGAGAACAAATTTATTGTACTGTAATTTTGTGCAATTTTGTTTATCATTTTATGCAGCGATGTGGATCCAGATTAGAAGTATGGATGGGAAGATTTCATCTCATATTGATGGTCTTTCAAAATTAACGAAAATTGAGGATCTTCGAGAATTACTTGTGGACAAATTTAATGCCCCAGTAAACATCCAAAGACTTTTTTTTCGAGGAAAGCAGGTAAATTGGTTCAAATAGCATCGTTTTCTTTATAAAAATTTCAATAACAAAAATTAAATTCAGAGAAAAATTTTTTTTTTTATAAACTAAATGTAACTTTCCTTCAAATATCCATGGGTTTAAGATCACAGCAATTTTAATTTAAAAGGACATTTTAATTCATGTTGTTTAAATTTTATTATTTCAAAATTTTTTTTTTTATTATTAAGTTAAAATGCATTTTATTAATAGAACATTTATACACAAATATATACAAATACATTAAAATTTAAATGTATTTATTAAAATTAAATACACCTTTTTCCCTTGCTTTTTCATGTTAAAATATTGAATATGTTTAAAATGGTAAATATAACAAATATAATTGAATTTCATAGTTGCTATTTATGCAAAACAAAATTGTTATATTTTCACAAAAGATGGTTTTTAAAAGATTTATTTAAATTCAGCTTGAAGATGGTCATACTTTTATTTGATTACGATGTGAATGTAAATGATCTTGTGCAATTATTGGTCAAACAAATTGAAAGTGAAAGAAAGAATACTTCACTCTCAAAACAGTCTTCAGAAGAAGTCAGTAAAAAGAATAAAGTAGGTATCTTTTAAATATTCTTTATTTTTAATTATTAGCATTTGTATTCTTTCTTATACTTCATCAAATTTTTTTTTATTGGAGGAATATTCTACAATAGCTTTTTCACTTTATCTTTACACCCAAATCGGAATTTCTTTTTATCAAATGAAGATATTTAAGATTATTTATTAACTTTAGAATATTTGTGCTTTCAACAAATTTGTTGATAAGTTGATAGATAAAAAAATATCCAATGTAAATTTTCTGCACTTAATTGTTAGTTGCATGTCACTTCATAGATATATAATGCTGAATCACAAGTAATGATTATAGAGTGAACCATTAGTATGCCACAATTTCTATAAAAAATATTATTATGAATTCCTTCTCAAATTTTTGCCTGATATCTTAATTAAAAAGTAGTAATTTTCTATGAACAAATAACTTGGTAACTACTATATCTATCTATCTATCTATCTATCTATATAGAGAAAGACACATAGATCCAATAGATTATGTATTGCAGTTTCTAATATGCTATTACTTTCTAATATGTTATTACTTTTCTAGATCAAGTGCATTTTAAATATTGCTTGATTAAACAATTATTTATCAGCATTTAATATTGATTAGAAAAAATATATACAAATACTTAAATTTGAAGTTTATAAAATATAAAATCTAATTTATTAGAGTAACTAATTCTTAGATGTTTTTACTTTTAGGCTGAACCATTAAAAAATGTATCTGAGAGCCATTGTGATAGTAAATATTTTAAAGTAAGTTTATATAATTGCTATTGTGCTATTATTGTATTTTTTTTATCTTACAAATGTATTACTACTACTACACCTCACCACAACACATCACTGTGCCTAGAGCTGAGTTGCCCCTTTTTACAGTTTGGGAATGATGTGGGTGAGAAGAAGTCAGATTCGGTTCTGTGACACTCTATGGTCATATGAAACTGGGACCTACAGCTTAAAGTGGATTCCAAACCACTACAAACATCCATGGCACCACTGGTACTCAAACCCGAAACATGTGGTACAGAGCCACTCAGCCATCAGCCCTTTCTTACAAATGTATTAAAACTGCCTTATTTACACCCTCCCCACCAATATTGAAATGGCCACACTAAAGTTTTAATGTGATAGTTCAACTACACTATTGACCATCTGAAATGAAATATCAAGAAGCACAAGAACCATCAAATTTTTAAACAACGCAAAGGTGAAAGATTTAAAATAAAGACCCCTTTAATTTGAAGAATACAAAGAAATCTGTATTATGTGTAGTTAACATGACTGGCAATAATTACTACTTTGCATCTCAGCATTGAATGAAAGCGGATGTGTTTTGGAATATGTCAGCTCATGCAATTATTACAAAGTTATGAAAGTTGATCTGACATAGCAGTGGATAATACTTCTGAGCAGTAAGTATTATTTGCCAACAATTTATCAGACATGTTCATTGGACAACTGATCAGGCAACAGAGCAGGTTACAACAGTAATGCAATCTGGTAGATAAAGAAAAATTGTTGCGTACTGTGTGCATTGTAGATGCAAAACCGGTGGTCTAAAATGAAAGGTAATTACAGTGATGTGCCATCACACAATATATCTATACTCATGTGTAGTGGTGTAACAAGGCTGCTACCATTGTTTTTGCTGTTCGGTCCATCCCTTCTGCATCTATCGATTGCATATCTGCATCATTGTGGCTTATTTACATCTGATGCAAGTACTTATTTCTCAAGGACCATCTGCAGTCTATAAAAAGCAGAACTCTTTGTCGTACTCAAAAACATGCTTTATTGATACGCAAATTTTTCTATGAGACGTACTGAAGTTTTGCATGCAATAAAATTATATGAAAAACCAATTTCAGTCCAAAAATTCAAAAAATCTGAAAAACCAAATTTAAAAAAAAACTTTCTTTACTCGCTTTATGCAATATTTGTAGCTGGAATTTACAGGAGTCAATAATGAGCATTTGAAATTATTTTAATTTCATTTAATATTTTAATTGTTTTATTTTTAAAACGAGTAGCATTTTATTCTTTAAAGAAATTGTAGTACTTAATTAAATGTTATGAAATAGGAACATTTTCTCAATTTTATTCCTATTGAAATTTAAGCTATTTGAAGAAATGAAAATAAAGAAATTTCTATTGATTTTGTTTAAAAAAATTCTCATGGATAATAATAATTTTTTGTTGTATTAGTGTAGTATTGAATTATGCAAGTTAATATTCATAGTGTGGTAAAAATTTATTAAAAATTACAAAATCAAAATTAAATCTTAAATTGATTTTAACAAAGCAAAACACTTGTTAAATTTATAAAAATAAAAAAAAATTAAAAATTACAATTTATTTATAGATTGGAGATCTTGTTGATGCTATTGATTTAGTTCTTGGTTTTGAAGCAAAAATTGCAGATATTAAAGCTGCAAGTATAAGTGATAAAAATGTACTTCAAGTTCAACAAGCAAATGACCAAATGATTAAAGAAAATGGAGCTACTTCTGACAATGATGGGTTAATTTACCAAGTTGTATTTGATGGGTAAATATTTATATATTATTACAATAGAAGAGATTAGGTAATTAAGTTAACAATATATAAAAGCAATTTGTCCAAAGAAAAGTTGCCTCTTATATAGGCATTTATGTTTAGAATTTTATTATTTACACTTTCAGAAATATTTGAATTTTTTTTTAATCTAAGGTTTATTAAAATTGTTGTAGTTTTGATTAAAAATACCAGTTCCATTTTTAAATTATGGGATTTTCTTACAGGTCATAATTATTCGATTATATTTATAATTAATGTAATTTTAATAAAAATAAATCTCAGACATTTTTAATGGAAATATTTGGTAACTAGTAACTCAATGATGAAATATTTTTATACTAGCTTATAAAATAATTTAAATTATTAATAAATATTTTATTTTAATGTATCATGAACTACTAAAATTAAACTCTTAATGTACTAAGGTAAGAAATTAAGTTACATGGTTTTCTATATTTTCAACTATTAATTTGATACCACATATTCTTGGCTGTAAAATAACAAAGGAATTTATTTTGTTCAGAAAAATATTGATATAAATTATAAAATTATGCAAATTTTCATTGATATTTTTGCAATGAGCAATCACTTCACATCTTTGTGTGAAATTATGATAGTTGATATTTATATTTTGTGAACAGTCTAATAATAAAAAAGAAAAAGAAAATTAGCATCAGATTTATCCATCATTCATGCTATTCTCGTTTTATTTATTCTATAAAAATTAGCTTTTTCATAATTTTTTTACTTCTGATTTGTTATACTTAGTTAATGAAGACATTAAATATGTTATGAAACTTATTTGGCAACAAGTGACAACTAGTAAATATTTTATACACATATTCCATTTCATTAACAAAATGAAAATATTTGGCCAAATCACAAAAATACTAATATAAATAAATAGAATTTTGATTCTTTAATAGAATTATTATATTTTAAACAACAAAAAAAATTAAGAGAAAATTGTAATGGAATCAATAAAAAAAAACTGTATTTTTAATTAAAAACATAAATATTAAAACATAAGTAAACAAATAGTGGTAACAACTACTTCAATAATTATTTGTTGTACTACTTAAATAAATACTTTAAAAAAAAAAAATCCTATTAATTTCAGTAAAATGTGACATGTGTTTTTAATTAAATAAGTGTTATGCATATGAAATTTTGACCAATTAATTAACATCCTTAAAAATTTCAGAATAAGGTTCCATTAAAATTTTACATTATAATAATTGTTGCAATATCTTAATTACATATATAAAATGAAAGGTAAAAAAAATATGTATCAATTAATTGAGAAATATTATTTTTATTAATTTCAGTCATTTACATACTATAAAAATATATCTTAAATCTTAATTATTATTTTTTTTTTTGAAAATAATTGATTTTGCAAACTGTTGTAAATATTTGGATTTGAATAGCTGTATTAATTAGGGGAAAAAAAGAATAATATTAAAAAAATATTCTGTAATTACAATTGAAAGGCTCCTTCTTAAATGATTGAAATTCTGATTCTTTGTTAATTTTAAATAAATCTTCCTTTTATTTAAATGTAGGAACAGAATATGCAATATTCTCTCAATTTCTTTACTTCATACAGTAAGCCTTTCATTCATCAAACAAAACACTTATATGCTTTTCATAATATAAAATCATAAAATTTATAATTCAAATATACTATAAGAAATTTTAAATTTCTCTTAAATTATGTGTTTTTATATCACTTACTTAAACTAATCATAGATTTCAATTCAACTTTAAACCACATACCACAGCAAAATTTTTTGTCTTTTTTTAATTGTAGAAAACATTGATACCTTTTAACCTCTACTAATAGCTGTTTCAATTAATGAAAAAGTACAACGATAGAAAGTGCTTGTTTTTTTTTTTTTAATTATTTTTGAAGTCTTGTTGAATTAACATCTGAATATTTAAATGCATTGTTGTGATTTTAGGAAAAAAAAGTTTTAATTAATATGATTTGTCACATATATGTTAATTTTTTTTTTTTTTTTGTTTTTTAAGATAAGTTTTTTTTTTTTTTTAATTTTTTTTTTTAATTTTTTAGTGTTATTGAAATTATGAAATCTTTATCTTTATATATAATTTTTTTTTTTCTCCTTTTAGTTATGAAGATTGCGAAGAACCAGTTGATTTAAGTTTGCACCAAATTCGTCGCAGAGCATGAATGTTAATAAAATTTGAAGACTTAAAAGTTGGTGACAAAGTGATGGTAAATTACAATCTTGAGGAACCTAAAGAAAGAGGGTTTTGGTATGATTGCTGCATAACTAATCTGAAAATGGTAGAAGTACAAAACAATTGATTGGCACCATATTTGTAGGGTATGCAATTTACATTGAATTTATCTAGACTATTTTTATTACATTTAAATTTATTCAACTTTTAAAGTACAATTGAAATAAATTTTGACTGCAGTTATGTTCAGTTATGAAAAAATATGAGTTATAGTTTATAATGGCAGTATTCATTACTTTTCACCCTTTACTCCAGCAAGGAAAACAATTTTTTGCAATCCTCTCGATTATTATTTATCACTAAGCAAATTCATAATTGCAAAGATTTGTTCAGTTTATTTTATTTTAAAAATACATATAAATTAAAACTTTTAATTCACATTCACATTTTATTTTGATGTAAATAATCAAATTTATTGAATTTACAATAACTACTGGTAAATACTTCATTTATTACTGTATGTATAATTCATAAACTAGCAATGATATAGGCTGTCTTTAAAAAAAAAATTTTTTTTTTTAATTGTTTTGTTATCTAGATGTTGCATAAAATAAACAAATTCTTAATATTTTAGCATTGGATAATAATATTACAATAATTGATTTATTTTCAAGAACTGAGTATAAGTAAAGTTCATTTTGGAATATTAATAAAAATTTATTTTTGACTTGAGATTTCATAGTAATCAATTAAAAAGTCACATGAGTGCATTCCTGTGAAAGTAGTTGGGAATTTTTAGATTTAAGCTTGGAATTTATTCACCAGTCTGAGAATTATTTGTAATTTGTTTGTATATTAAGTTTGAGTTTAACAAAATTTGTCAATATTATTTGTTTGTTAATTTTTTTAATTAAGGAGATTTATCTGTAAGAAATATATTTATCTTTAACATTCAGTATTTCTTTAAATTATTGTGACCAACACTTTGATTTTTTGTAAATTAATCTATAATAATACAATATGAATTTTCATTTTTACATGTCTTTCATTTGCAAAAAGAATAATTTTTATTTCAGGAAATTGTTTCTTTAAGATGTCAAATAATAATTTTGTTTATTTGTAAAATAACTTATAAGTGAGAGAAAAATAGTTTTACTTTTGATTTTAAATTCAAAAATTTCTAAAGCTGTTTTAAAAATTGTCATCAAATTGATGATTTAGCAATTAAATACTGAGATTTTCAAAATTTATTTTAGATTTTTAATAATTTCTTACAAGTATTTGCTCTTCAAAATTATTTAAAATTCATTTTATTTAAATAAATAATTTTTAAAACAATTTTGTAATTTGTATAAAAAACAAGTTAATAAAATTTCAAATCATTAATTTTCAAAATTTTAAATCGCAGTTAAACTAATATTTCATTGAATAATTTGTTAATAAATTTATCATGTAAATTTTTATTTAGATTATGGTTTTACAAAATGTGTAATCTAATAACTTTATAAAGTATAATATATTATAAAAATTTTTATATAAAATCTTCAAATTGATGATGTTTTGACATAATACAATATTTATTTGACTTATTTTCAAGAAATAAGTATAAATAAGAAATTAAGAACTATATAACTTTTATTAGCAAAGCTATATTTCATTTTAATTGTAATTTTTATGTTAAATATTTATTTAGGATTGATTCAGAACTTGAAAATTGTAAAATAATATTTCTTGATGAAATCTTTGCAATTGAAAAGACTGTTACATTAATGGATCAAATTTCTGAGTCTAAGAACTCTCCAATTGCACCAAGTAAGAATATTATTTATAGTTTCAAAAAAAAAAAAAATGCTTTTTAATGATATTGTTATTAAACATGTCAATATCTTTTATAGGGGGTAAAATGCCTAACTGCACTTATTGTAAAGATAGACCAAATAAAAAATGTAAAATTTGTAGCTGTCATATTTGTGGTGGTAAAGATTCACCTGAAAAACAAATTCTGTGTGATGAATGTGATCTTCCATACCACTTATGGTGCTTAAAGCCACATTTGATTGAAATACCTGAAGAAGACGACTGGTAATAACAATAATTATTTATAAATAACTTTAACAATAATTTATATAGATTTAAAAATAACAAATTTTATAGATATGAAATAAAAAAAAAAAAAATTTTTTTTTATTTCATATAATAATGATTTTTTTTTTTTTATTTAAATAATGATTTTTTTAAAATATATTCATATAATATAAATGTGATTTTTATCATAACATACATAATTATTCTCTTCCGGTGTTGTCGTGTCAATATGAGCAATATCAGTAAACAGTCAATTATAAATAATGATTTTGAACTCATTGAAATTAATTTTTTAACAATGATAATTCAAAAATCTTGAAATATACAATACATAGTATTAATTAATGGAATAACATACAAATAATTATTCTCTTGCGGTATTGTATTTTTTTTTTCCTTTAACAAAATTGGAAATTTGTTTAAAATGATGTTCATTATTATAAAGGCCTAATATACAAATATGCTGTGGGCATACCATGCTGTGAGGAATTATATTTAATAATTATTAAGGTAAAATCAAATGCTTTACTGATATGCATTGACAAATTATTTTATTCAAAAAAGTATTGCTCAATATAAGCAAATGTATACTATACACATAATTGACCAAACATGTACTTTATGTGTATCAAAGATAAAATTGTTTAATTTTTTTTGAGTTTCAATTCAAAATAATCTTAAACTCTGTAATATGCATCACATTAATTTTTTTATTATTATTACTCTATGTTAATATATTAATTTCAAACATAAATAAAAAGCCACCCTAAAATTTTTGTAATGATTATATATATATATATAAATCATATATAACAATTTATACCTTACATTGTACATCTATCAATCTTTTCTCTCTATACCTAATACGAATTATTATATTAAGTGGATTTATCAATTCATCTTGAATAAAGTAAGAAAGGTATGGAGGCAGTGTTTTCTATTTTTGATTATTTAATCTGCTGGGGCTAAAATAAGACTAACAAATTTAAGTGTCTTTTGGAAAAAAGTTTGGCCAGGATGTTGTAAACAACACAACCATTCCAACATGTACACTATCAAATGAAACCATTACTATGGCACATGAAATTAGCAGAGATGGTTTTAATAGCTTGTGGATGATGCGTTATATGACTATGGCATTCTTGAACTAACTTTAGATGTCTTTGTAAGAGCAGAAGGCAATAGGGATGTGGAAGAAATATCAGCCAAAATTAATTCAAAATGCTTTTTGCAATAATTTAAAAAATAACTTTTGTATTAATGACCTCAATTTGGAATGAATTTATAATTACAATGCGAGTTTCAGAAGTATAAGTCTGAATTTTATGAACTATGTAAAAAATTAGTAGAATCATTTTCACCAAGTTTTTTACGTTATCAGAAAATGTAAAGTAACAGAAATGGGAGTGAAATTTGTGAAAATCGATTGCCCTTACGAAATAAATTAATTTTTGAGATTATCTTCTCATGATGGAAGTGATTTGGACTTGTTCACAAGTAGTGCAGAAAATTATCAGATAGTGATAATAATTAAAAAATGTAAAACTATATTGCTTTTTAGTGAATTGTTTGAGTGCAAGTTTATTTTAAATTTTCATGTGCAAATTTTTTCAGATTTAAAAAATACTGAGCAAATAATTTTTTATAATTTCTGCAATTTTTGCTCAAACATTATCTTCTGAAATCACTCACACATTATCTTCTGAAATTGTACATTTAATACAGCTGGATAAAGTCAATAAAAAATTTTGGGATGAATGTTTAGAAGTTGTATCTGATGGTCAACAAGCAAGTATTGTAATTTTATTTTCATACCATTTTGCATTTAACTATATCTTGCAAGTTATTCAAGACCTTTTTAAACAGTTAAGCATGAATAACTTTTGATCATAAATCTGCAAAATTTATTATAGAATAAATAATAATTTATTATAAATTTTTTATTTATTTGTACTGGTATTCTCATTTTGTGCTTAATCCTGTATTAAGAAAAACATTTATATTTTCATTAAAAAAAAACAACTTAGAAGCTGTGCATTGATGGTCAAAGCTGTCAATGTTTGTGATGAATTTGTATTTATCTGTTTAAAAAATAAAGTTTAGAAAGAAACATTGTTACAAATGTTTAGATTTTATTTATTTGATTCATTTAACATACATGATGAGTTTTACTGAATTATATTCTTTATATTTTTTTTTTTCTTTTTGTTATATAACAATTA
>BPLR01018543.1:0-56284 GCA_021605095.1 Caerostris extrusa
CATTGTCCTGACTTACCCATATTATACTGTACGGTGTGTCGGTATTTTATGTAGCTGGATCTGGGTGTGGTCGGGTTGAAACTCCCGTTTAAGAACACACAGCTTTACTTTAAACACCACAACTAAAGATTGATGTTTTAAATGATTTAAATATTGTGTAAGTAAAGATTCGTGGAAGGATTCCTCTTCTAAGCTGTAAATAAAGTTACTCAGGTACACACTTGATTCAAAATCTTAGCTAAATGATTGGATGTCAAAAACGTCGCAACAAAGCATAACGGCATTCTATACAGCAGTGGTTCTTAAAATATGCGCCGTAGAAGATTTCCAGGTGAGGTATTCCAGAGCAATATGTGTCCAGATATAAAAAACAAATCGAGTTACTCTTTTACTTGTTAGTTTCTCCGTTCAAAGACAGCTAGCATTACATAGTATACAACTGATCTTTTTCACTGCTTTTATACTTCTTTCTTCACCTAAAAAGTCGCCAAACAACAATAATGCGCTAAAAAAGGTTTCCAAGGTTTACTTCCAGGTTTGGCTATTACTACTACTACTACACCGCACCACATCACTGTGCCTAGAGCTGTGTGGCCCCTTTAGGGTTTAGGAAGGATGTGGGGTATGAAGAAGTCTGATGGGGCTCTGTGACGATCTACGCTCCTATGAAACAGGGACCTACGGCTTCAGGTGGATTCCGAACCACTATCAACATCCATGGCACAGCTGGGATCCGAAACCGAAAACCTGTGGCACCACTTTAAACCGTAGGTCCCGGTCTCATAGGATCGTAGAGCGTTGTGGGGTAGTGTGACTCGCGTCCGCAGCCTATCTTCCAGCTACACGTTCTACCTAGGTAGCGCTCAATGAGTGACAGCTGTGCAGCCCTTGCTGATGGCATAAAGATGAACTGCCTCTGTATTGAAAGCTGCATTAAAACAAAAAATATCTATAAACATATTCTATGTTAAAGAGCCGATAGATAGGTTACTCATATAATGTAGAATATAATAACAGCAATCTTAAAATAAATGAATCTTTCACCAGATGTTCATTTAGAATTATTTTACATTATTTAATTATATTATTATTAGCTCGTGAAATAAATTAAAATAAATATTATTTATGAAAAAAACTCGTGAAAGAAATTTAAATAGACATTATCTATAAAAAAGCCAGTGAAAGAATTTTTTTAAAAAATAAACCAATAGCTCGTGAAAGAAATTTAAAATACTAATTAACCAATAAGAATAATTGACCCGTAAAATGTTATTCTAAAAATAATATCTGTAATTTTATGGGTAATTGTAGAGTTTTTTTTAAATTTATATAGTAAAAATTTCATAAAATTTTAATTCAAACGAACAAAAGCAATTTATTCTGATAATTATTTTTTGCTCCGGAAATACAACAATCGATTCACTCGTTAATCGTTTGGCACCGCACGAGTCGCACCTGCCGAGGCGCGCGACCACCCTTTGTGCTCAAGTGAAGTGAAGTGATCGGCAGCAAAGCGTGCAGCGACAACGGGCATCCTCTCTCTTCTACCTGTTGTCACCGTAACGGGTTACGCGGAGTCGTGATTTTCTCCGGATGCTCTAAATTTCGATTTCCTTCGAACGTTCTTTTTTTTTTGTCTTCCTCTCCGAAGACGTATCACGAAGATCTTGTTCGGGGAGGACCAGGAAACCCCGAATCATAATTACCCCCATGAGCGCGCAGGCAATCGGAGGACGCGCCACAGTGGCCGCCATAAAAAATACAGTTCTGCGACGATTGCACCGTGAAATAGGTTGGGAAAAAGAATGGGTTGCTATTGAATTAAGTTTATCGCCGAAATTGGCATACTGCATGAATTTGATGGAATTAATTTAATATAAGGCCAAGGGGCTAGTGCTCTAGCCTTTGCTACTACAGGCTTCAGGTTCGGGGCCTGAATAGCAGAGTGGCTAGCGCTCTGGAGCTCGGTACCACAAGTTTCGGGTTCGAGTCCCGACGGTGCCTATAAAACTAACTGTCTCTGTATTGCCAGCAGCATTACAGCAACAGCAATTTAATCCACAAGATTTGGTTTGATTTGTCGCTCTACGGTCATCTTGTACACAATTTAGGCTAAACAAACAGGGATCTACAATCAAACGTGGCTTCCACTCCCAAATATCCATGTCACCGCCAGGATTCGAATCTGAAGGGCATTCTAACACGATATGGGACTTAAAGATAACTATTACAAAAAAGCTCAGTCTTCTTTTAAAAACAAATTAGTGAAGCAATCACCAAACGTAATTCGACGTAATTGCCGATAAGACGTTAATCAAGGTGCCTGAAGCACTCTGGCCCCCTCAGTACAACAGGTTTCGTTTCGAGGCCCCGGATGTTTGTAGTGGCTCGGAATCCACTTTAAACCGTAGGTCTAATATGATTGTAGAGTGTTGGGGGGTAGTGTGACTCGCTTCCGTAGCCTATCTTCAAGCTACACGGGGCCCCCGGGATTAAAAGCGGTGCAGCCGTAGCTGAAGGCATAAAAGATGGTCTCTATATTGCTCGCTGCATTAGAACAACAAGAAGACATTAATCGAAGATTTTCGACGGTTCATTTACGTGAACGCTTTAATGCTACTGCCATACTCATTCAGTTAAATTGCAAAGATTATTCGAATATATTGTTTTGATTCTGGTTTAAATTATGATTTAAACCAGATATATATATATATATTGGTGCTTACTTCTCTGTGAATAAAGACATTTTTTTCTTAGGTGTGTAGTTTGTCACTCTACGGTCATTTTGTGCTCACGAGGGCTAAACAGACCGAGACCTACAGTTTAAAGTGGACTCCGATCCCCTCATAAACACCCATTCCACCGCCAGGATTCGAACCTGAAAAAGCCTGTGGTACCAAAGGCCAGAGAGCTAGCCAAATTGGCCATCAGGCCGCAGTCGCCTTCTGGGAAAAGCCCATTTCTACGGCACGGCAAGGACTATCCATACATCCTCAAGTGGCAACTCACAAACATCGATGCCACCGCCCGGAACCGAAACCCGAAACCCGGCCATTCAGGCCCCATTTATGAACTTACCTCAAAACTTCTCATATACTATTTTTAAAATAAAGTTCCATGGAATTGGCCATTTACATATCAGGGTCACAGGTTTCGGGTTCGAGTCCCGGCTGTGCCATGGATGTTTGTAGGGGTTCGGAATCCACTTTAAACAGTAGGTCCCGGTCTAATATGATTGTAGAGCGCTGTGGGGGCATTGTTACTCCGCGTCCATAACTTATCTTCAAGTTCCACACGCCCCCTGGGTAATGAAAAGTGAGTAACGTCTGTGCAGCGCTTGCCTTAAGGCAAGCCAATCTATCTCCAAGACCAATCTGTCTAAGTGTTTGCCAGCTGCATTAGAAAGAAAAAAAAAAAAACATATCAGGGTGGGGAAATATATATATATATATAAAAACTCACCAATTACAATCCTACTTCGATTGGCGTGTTTTAATTCGATCTTGGCGAATTGGATGGGTTGCCAAGTAAATAAATCGCCCATTCTCTTTACTTTTTAATGGCGTTCAAGTTGGTTTGTTTCTCATGCTTCCTCCGTTAACCCAGGCGAAAAATTAATGAGGAGCCCGTTACACGTGAATCCGTTACACACGGATGGCAACGCAACAAAAGGACGTTTCCGTTTTCATTCAGACATGGACAACTAAACTTTTTTTCTTTCTTTTATCGTCAGAAGAAAAAAAGCAACTCGCGCCCCCGAAAAAGAAAGTAAAACAATGAGATATCCTCTGAAGATTATGCTGAGGTTCACTATCCGAACTCGGAGATTTTAATTGCTTTTCCGGTAGTGTTCCTTCGCGTGTAGGGTACCGATTAGGAACAGTACCGAACGCAACACACGGAAAGAATGCGAGACTGCTGCTGCCATCTATCGAGAGAGGAATGAATAACGACGGGAAAAAAATATTAGCGATTTTCCACCAGTTTTTTAGATTTAGAAATATTTTTCATAACTTAAAAATATTGTTGTGTTTTAATACTTTTATTTTTTCCGTAATTTTCAGAAGTGTTTTCAAACATTTTCATGGAATTCAACAAGGTAGTGTTCTCAGCACTTTCCTCTTTGCGATTTACATGGCGAGATATCTTTGAAGTCATCCTAAAACATACTGAATGTTTAATTTACGCCGATGTTTTTTCTTTTTAGCAGTGACTATCAACTTAAAAATTTTTTTCTAATTTCCAACTTTCACTTCATGAAATCTCACGTTATACTTGGAATTTCATTCTCCAATCAGAAAAAAATGAAGCAGTTAATTTTTCATACAAAAAAACAAGTTCCAAACCGACATCTACAAATTCATAACACCAGTATCCCATGGAAATAACATGTCCGACTTCTTGATCTTTTTTTTTTTCTTTTAATCTCAACTTAAAACACCCTTTTTCTTACTTTAAAACGAAAACTATTAAGGAAATTTAATGCTATTAAAGCAATTGCTGCAAACTCTTGGGGGTGTCGTTCATGGCATCTCATTAAAATTGCAAATTCCACTTTTCGTAGCATTCTTGAATATGGTTCGCCCATTTTTTTCAATTCCTTCTAATAGCTCACACTCTCCCTATATATATATATATCTTGTTCACATTTTCAATCGCTCATAAAATATTTTTTATTCATCCACTCGAGTTCACATACAGTTTTTTTTTTTTTAACTTGCAGTGGATGACACTGGATGTGAATACAGTTTTTTTCAAATATTCATTCAGTCATTAAATTTAATTCATTAATTTTAGTGTTTTTAGATTTAAGTTGCCTATATCTATCCATAGAGGGAGCCCGATAAACTTTAAAAAAAAAAATGAATGAAAACTATTTATAAAGGACTTTCTGCAATATAGGGGAAAAAAAGTAGGAATTGACTTTAATTTTTTTTTTTTTATATTACTTGTTATTTCCTCTTCTCCCAGCAGCTGTCAAAGTCTCAGCAAAGTGTACAATATTGCTTTACGGTTCGCAAAAGGTTTCCCCAAATGGACTCCTATTCCAGCCGGCCAAATCCCATTCTTCCTTAGTTAGTTTATGTTAGCAGAATGTTTTTTCCTAAACACAAATAAACATTTTTTCCTACATGTCGGTCCATCTCCCCCTCAATAACTCAGATTAGATACTTCAAATAGGGGCATTACACATTTACACATCCCCCCCTTCCACTCTAATTCCCAATCTACATCCCATTGATAAAAACGATAAAATTTCTTTTCATTTTGATGATTTACCATTTTAAACCAAGCAACTTCCGCACCATTTAATCAAGAATCTTTTTGAACAATACAGAGAGAAAACTGGAAAAATAAAGTCATTTTAGCAACGGATACGTCTAAAACTACGACCAAACATTCAATACCCTGTATTAATTTTTTTTTTCTCAAGAAAATTCATTTGGGGCCATCTCGAATTACAATAGTATTTTTACAGGAGAAACTCTCGCACTGATTTTTATCAATTTCAACATATGCACTCGAATCATACCATTATATTATTTAATCAGATAGTCTCTCTGCCCTTCGAGCTCTCCAAAATTGTAATTTTAAATCCACAAGTGTCAACAAACTGCTTGGAAATAATCTTAAATGTAAAACTTCACCTCAATTTTATCTTTGCAATTCGTATGGACTCCAGGTCACATTGGCATAATCGAAAACGAACAAATAGATTCGTCAAAAAAATAAATAAAAAAAAATTAGCGTCAGACAATGATTTTAAATTTGGTATTCATATTGATTTTATATTGATATTGGGTAATTCCGAAAAACGTCTACCATAAAAACAGACAACATTTAAAACCCAGATGAAAAACGGAACAGAGGAAAATATGCACGGTATCTGATGCATTTGAATAGTATCAAGCCAACTCATCGTCTCTTACTTATCAATGGAAAAGAAGAAGTACTCGCTTCAAGACTTCGCACCAAAACCTATCCTTCTAAAGTTAGACTCTATAGATTAGGATTACCACGTTCAACTGTAGGTCCCGGTCTGTTTAGCTTAAAGTGCGCAGAAGATGACCGTAGAACGACAAACCAAACCAATACAATTTGAGTAGTTTTGTACCACATCACTATTTGATCATCGTCCTTCAAATAGACTTCCTCCGGACCTAGTTAGAGAGGGGAAAAATATTTTTTTTTTTTTTAATATTAAATTTAAAAAAATAATAAATTTTTAAATTAAATTTAACTAAAAATCAAAAATTACAGATTGCTGTACGTACAGAAACTGGATTGGTGGTAGGCGAAACATCAGAAATCCAGTAACTGACTTGAGAATGTCGTTTCTTGTTCTGTAACCGCGTCCAGATGGGAGTACAATCATCAATCGACTTCACAAATCAATTACAGGGGTGGAAAACCAAAAAAGGATTTTCGTAGCAGGGCAACTGGCGTACCGTTTACGGAGTACCAACAGGGATAAATACCCTTAAACCTCCTCATCTTACTTCATAAATATGATGTGAATTTTAATAGGCTGCTTTGAGGTTAGTACAAAAATAAATAAAATATAAAGTTTCTAAAATGCAATTAATTTGGTCCTCAAAAAATTTAAAAATATTAAAAATAAATAAAAGTAAGATACAAAATAAAAGAATTTAAAACATAAGTTTAAATTCGGTACAGTTAGGGACCAGTTGTCGATGCCACAAGACTATTGGAAAAACGCAAACAAATCAGTAAAAGGGTTATGCTGAACGGTGGGAGCCATGGTTGTAATCTGAAAAGCAAATGATTAGAATATCCTCACAAAAAAAAAAAAAAAAAATAATAATAATGGTTTAAAAAAACTAAAAAAAAACACGCTTTTAGAGTTAATCATCTAAAAAGTAAAAAAAAAATTGTTACCATAAGAATAAAATGACTGACGAGAAAATGAATGTCACTGTTCTATAAGCGTGGGGTGCTCGATATCAATCGTTATCATTTTTCACTAGTTTCATTCCGAAATGCAGAGTTAGTTTAAAAATGTCATACAAAGCACCCCACGCTTTTAGAACAGTGACATTCATTTTCTCGTCAGTCAATTTATTCTTATGGTAACAATTATTTTTACTTTTAGATAGATTAAAAAAAATTAAAAAACACGCTTTTAGAGTTAAACTGTTAATTTATTCTTTACTTTTTAGTTTGATTCACTCTAAAAGCGTGTTTTTAGTTTTTTTAAACTATTAATTTATTTTTTACTTTGATTAAGTAAAAAAAAAATTAATAGTTTAACTCTAAAAGCGTGTTTTTTTTTTTTTTTTAAATTATAATTTAGGAAAACATCTCCTGCTCGAGAACAATCAAAGCAGGAGATCGAAAAAGCTAAAGCTATCGGTACAATTAAGAGTCCGTTGACGATGCCCAAAAATAAAAAGGTTAAAGTTAAAATGAGAATTTTAAGATAAAAGTAAAAATAAAGCAAAAAGGAATTAAGATTAAACAAAATATTTAGGGTTTGATCAGTTGACTGACTCGCCAGTAGATCGCGCCATCAGTCCCAAAATCGAGCCCAAAGAGTCGGTTACATACATACAGGTGAAGCTAATAAAAGCGTATTAAAAAAGGCCGATCTCAGAACCGAAGTTCTTTTTATTTATTTTATATTTTCATTTTTTATAATTTTATATCATTCCTTTTGTTTTCCTTACAAAAAAAAAAAAAAAAAAGTTTTTTAATGTACGCTTTCTTATTCTAACTCGTAGCAGAGCAAATTGCATTTTTGTAGCAGCTTTCAGTGATTTCTAGCAGGGAAATTAACATTGTTGTAGTTTGCTTTTTCTCTATCTCTGTGGTTTCGTAGCAGTTTATTTTTACAATTACAGTTGTCCTTCAGATTTCAAAGCATATACCAATTAATTTTATATTATTTAGCAATCATATGATTGATATGAAATAAAATTGAACGATTTGTATTGCAATTGAATTAAACTCAATCATTTTGTATGATATTCGAAATTCAATTCGAAACTAATTTATTCATGTATTTATAAGAAGAAATTGTACATTAAATATAATGCATTAATTAATAAACACATCATTGAAATGGACACATTACAATAATGGATGTATATATTAATATTTTTTTAATGGCTAACAATTTTTCTCTATCCTTCTTGCAACATCAGTATTTTGGAATTCTTAGGAATGAATATTTTTAACGGATTTCAAATAAAAATTTGATTATTAAATTATCTAATAGAAAATATATATATTAAATTTTTCTCTGAATTTTATTTTGGCATTCAATTTTTACATTAAATATGTTATTTAAAATAATTCATATTTTAATTAAATAATTGTAGTAAGAAATAAAAAAAGAATTCATTTAAAATTTAAAAGTATCAAATGATAAACGAATTTTGATTGAGTAAGAAAAAAAATTTTTTATATGTTCATAATAAGTTATTTCTATTTGTATAAGCAAAATGGTGTTCAGTTTCAAAATTAAATCTTACATTATACATATGAAATTAATGGATAAATGTCAAATATTATTTAGCAAATTTTATTTTTGGAAATTTTAATATACATACTTGTAGATTTTCTGTAGAAAAATAAAAAAAATGTGCTTAAGAAATTCAGTTCAACTAATAAATGGAAAATAAAGAATTGCTGTAATCCTTCAAATGACAGATTGCAGCTAGTTTTTAAATTATTAAGAATAAAATTATTTTAAAAGTTGGAAAAGATTCAAAAATTTTTAGAAATTAAAAAACAATTATGCTTGGTGGTGAATAATTTACAAATTTAAAATATTAATAAAATTTGGAATTGACTTAAATTTAATACACTTATTTGAAACAGTTATTGTAGAAATAATTTAGTAGTATTTATACACAAGCAACTTATTTATCCTATTTGTTCCTATAAAGAACAATAGATGGCGCCACACTACCGCCTCGAATCACTTAAAAAGAATTTTCGCGCCCTGACAAATGTTGTTGGCACAACTAATAAATCCTATCGCCAGCAAAAACAGAACTCTTATAACATTGTTTAATTCCTTCCCCTCAACAGGAATCTTCCACACATTCAAATACCAAGTTGACATTCGTTAAACTAGCTCATGTTTGATACACCGTCTACCTCGCATTCTGCAACGGTTGATTCTACCGCTCTGGCTGGTGTCTAGTCACTATGGTCATTTCAAGTGAATTTGTGCTGCAATTTTTTGGCATTTAAATTTAATTATTTGCTACGATGTGCACCTTAATTTAGAACATGGCTATCTGACTTTTAAATTTTAATTTTAAATATTAATTTGTTTTAATTTTAATGGTTCATTTACTTTTTAATAATTTTTAGTTTCCTAATTGTTTACTTTTAAAGCTTAATTCAATAGTTTAATTTAACAGCTTTCTGGCTGAATTTTTTAAATCTTAACTATCATGTTTTTATCGCTTAATTCTTAACTTTTGAACTTTTATTTGCTTTAACCTTTTTAAATTCTTAATTCTATAGTAAATTATTACTGCTCTCGTCACACTACTAATTTTAAGTACTTAGAGTACTAGTTTGATATTATATAATTAAATAATGTAATAAAAAAATGTATTTTTCCTAACTTCGGTTGGGTTTTTCATTGTGACCAGCTTGACTGATGACGCCATCTGCCGGCGAGCCAGTCAAGTTTCATTTGAAAACAATTTGTATGTTTTTACGTGTTTAATTATCTTTTGTAAATTTTAATTTACTTTTATCTTTAATTCCTTTGTTTTATTTTATTTTAACTTAAAAATTTTTAACTTTAACCATTTTATTTTTGGACTACCGGGTATTATTGGGTACCGATAGCTTAGCGTTTTCGATCTCTTGCTTTAATTGTTCTCAAGCAAGAGATGTTTTCCTAAATTTAATTGTTTTATTTTTTACTCTCTAATTTAAGAAACTTCATTCTTGTGCTAATGTGTTAACTAATTTAAGATGGGGAGGTTTTGGGGTTCTTAAAACCACCTCGGAACTCCGTAAGCGCTACGTCCGTTGCCCGTCTACCTCTCTATTTTTGTACATTTTTCTTCTAGTCCTAATTCACCATTTTCTTCATACACTTCTGATTTATCTGCAACCCTAAGGCGAATAAATTACAAAATTAAGAGCCACCATAAAAAGAAAAATTCGATTACTTCGATAAATACAACACTTTAAATAAATATTTTGAATAAACTATCTCAAAGTAAAATAAAAGGTCGGGGCTCAGATTCATCTAACCGATGCTTTTACGGCTGTCAAATTAAAATAAAAGAATAATCGCACAGGGATTTTACTAACACATTACTTTAATCTACTATTCTACACTACTACGCACTACAAAGAACAGAAACCGAATCCCCAAAAAAAAAACTTTTCACACAGCTTAGAGGTTTTCATTACAAAAATCATCTCGCTTCAGTTCTTTCTTCCAACACAATAAAAAGTAAATCCTCCAGTATTAAATCGAAACCTTTGCCAAAATGCAAAAAGAACATTTTGACATCAACAGGTTTGAGCCATTGGCGACTTTTGTTATTTCTGTCGGCTCAGAAACTGAATCTCACACGGAACACATCGATTCTTAAAACTCAGATGATACAGTGGGTACAAAAAGTATTTGCACACATACAGTTTTGTTTACAATTCATAAAAAAAAATGCATTAAAAAGTACAAAAAATGGGCATTTTAAAAACACAATAACCTTATTAATCTAAACTAATTTTAAAAATACAATAATACAAGTAAAAAACATTTTTTTTTTTGCAATAAAATTAAAATATCTTACGTCAAAAACGTATTTGCACACTCAACTCAACTTTAGGAAATTTGCATTTTTTTTCTAATTATTTGATAGTCATCACGCAGTAAATAACATACGTAAGACGACTATAAAGGGAGGTAGTGTCGATACTTTATCAGTTGATCGCAATAGAAAGATTTGGCAAAGACACCGCGATCCTATCTCAAAAACTCACTATAACAGATCACAAGCCAAGCTTCGTAAATCTTTACATGAATTCACGCAAAGCAACTGGACCAATCGTTTGCAGGCTCTACATCCAGCAGATGGCTCCATCTGGCGTGCGGTTAAGCAGTTAAAAGGGGCTAAAATTAAAGTTTCCGATCTAAAGGACGCGAATTCTGCGCCGATATTAAATGATTTAGACAAAGCAAATTTGCTCGCGGGCAGCTTTCAGGATCAGTTCAAGTAAATAATCTCTCTAACCCGCTTACTAACGACACCGTTAAAAATTCTGTAACTCTTTTAAATTCTACATGCAATCCGAATAAACTTGTTAAAATTAATCCGTCTTTACTTTATGAATATATTTGTAAACTTAAAATTAATAAAGCGCCTGGTGCGGATAATGTTACTAATAAAATGCTCAAAAACCTGCCGCATAATATTATTTAACGTATTGCTAATTTAATCACTGCCATTATTAAACTTTCTTATTTTCCCCTTTCCTGGAGGAAAGCCATTGTTCTACCTATTCTTAAACCTGGAAAGGATCCTTCTAACCCCAGTAATTATCGCCCTATCTCTCTTCTTTCTACTTTAAGTAAGTTAACGGAATTCGTAATTCTGCATAAAATTAAAAAACATCTCTCTAAACACTCTATTATGATTCCACAGCAATTTGGTTTCACTTCTCAGCTTAGCACGACGCATCAACTCCTTCGCATTACGGAAATGATCTCTGAAGGTCTAACTAAAAGGTTCTAACGGGAATTGTTTTCCTAGATGTAGCCAAAGCATTTGATAGAGTCTGGATCGATGGCTTAATTCATAAACTCATTGCCTACAAGTTTCCGGTATACTTAACACTGCTCATCAAGTCTTACCTATGCGACAGAACTTTCACTGTTAAAGTTAACAACGCTCTCTCTGCTGACAAGAAAATTGGAGCGGGAGTTCCACAAGGATCATTAATTGGTCCAACTCTTTTCAATTTGTACATAAATGACATTCCACAGACACATAGTATTTCGCTTGGAATCTACGCTGATGATACAGCAGTCATCACCTCTGGTAAAACACTTACAGACATTCAACTATATTTCATGACCTACTTCACTCATCTTGAAGCTTGGCTTACTAGATGGCGAATAAAAATCAACGTAGATAAAACAGAAGCTGTGCTCTTCACGAGGAGAAGACTTGCGCCTCCTAACATTTATCTTTTTAACCAATTAATCAACTGGTCTACTAATGCTAAATATCTGGGAGTTTATCTTGATAATAAACTAACCTATAATACTCATTTTAGTAACATTAAAGAAAAGCTAACAACTGCATCCGCATGCTGTATCCATATATTAATAAAAACTCACCTCTTTCCTTAGAAAATAAACTAATTATTTTATATGTACTATTTGCGGCCCGTAATAACTTATGCTTGCCCGGTTTGGGTACTGCTGCAAGGTACCAGATTAATTTCATTAAACGCTTTGAAAATAAGATCCTTAGAATGATCACTAGTTCTCCATGGTACTTTAGAAATGATGACATCCGTCGTTGTTTAGCCCTCCCTACTATTCAAAATTTTATGCTGAAGCTTGCGACTAATTTTTACGCAAATCTAAACTCTATTCCGAATGATGAAATTCGTAATCTTCCAAGATACGATTTCACATTACCGGAAAACGCTAAGCGCCCACGGGCGTCTCTGCATAATTTGCACCAGACCTAGATCCTTGTCATCATTTCTAGCAGCAATTACTCTACTTTGTAGTAGTTTTCATCTGTTCTATTTTTTCTGTATATTTTTGTGTCATGCATTGTATATTAATTGTTTGTATATATTATACTTAGTAGTTTTCGTAGTATTAATTGTTGTTTGTATATATTATACTAAGTAGTTTTCGTAGTATTTTTTTTCAATCTCTTTTTTTCGTCTTAATTTTTAATTTTGCATTTCTTATTTTCTCTTTAACTTTGCACTTGTAAATTTTTATGTAATCTGGGCAGACCATTATCACTTATTCCTTTTTATTCTCTATATTATTAATGTTTCTCTCTCCAATGGACTTTACTGTGTGCCACTCTGGAGTAAAGGTCGAAAAATGACCAAGGCACTCCGTGAACTTAAATGATGATGATCAGTTGATCGTTGATTTCAATTTGTGATGGCACTTAAGAAATCTGAATTGCCGATCTCGTTGTGAGAAAAAATTGTTTCTCTTCGTGAAAATGGCCTAAGTTATCGAGAAATAGGTAAAAAAGTAAATGTTTTCTTTTCTATTGTTCAGTACATTATAAAACGTCACAAAGAAAGAGGATCTACATCAAATAACTTGCGTTCTGAACGCCCAAAGAAACTTTCACAGCGAATGAAGCGAAAAATTATAAGAGAGGCATCAAAAAATCCATTTGTTAGTGCGATAACATTATCCAATGATGTCGCTTCAACATCTGGAGTTCAAATTAGTGCCCAAAGTATTCGAAATGTCCTGCACGATGCACACAAATTTATGGGAGATCGCCAAGGAAAAATTATTTTATAAATGAAAGAAATAGACTGAAGAGACTCGAATTCGCTAAGAAATATATCAATAAGCCAATTGATTTCTGGAAAAATGTCATATTCTCGGACGAGAGTAAGTTCAATATCTTTAAATCAGATGGCCGCAAATTAGTTTGGAGAAAGCCTTGCACTGCTTTCCATACTAAAAATGCATTACCTACAGTTAAACATGGAGGAGGCTCTGTTATGGTTTGGGGGTGCATGGCTAGCAAAGGAGTTGGTAATTTGTGTTTCATTGATGGGAATACGACAGCTCGAACCTATATTGATGTGTTGCGGGATAACTTGCCACAAAGTGCAATAAAATTGGGTATCAGTAATTCGTACTATTTTCAGCAAGGCAATGATCCCAAGCACACTGCCGGTATAACATGAATGTGGTTGCTTTATAATGTACCCAGAAGACTTGCTACTCCACCACAATCACCAGACTTAAATCCTTTGGAAAATTTGTGGAATTCTTTGGATTTAAAAGTAAGAAAAAGAAGATTTCAAGCAAATCTGCACTTAAACAAGCTCTTATAGAAGAGTGGTCAAATACCGACCCTACTGTTACAGAAAATTTAATTAAATCAATGCCAGAAAGATTACAAGCAGTAATAGATGCTAATGGAATACATACTAAATATTAGTTATTTGAAATTTTCATATATATTATATTTCTTTTGTATTCATGCGGGTGTGCAAATATTTTTTTTTTGACACGAGATATTTTAATTTTGTTGCAAAAATTTTTTTTATATTATTGTATTTTTTTCTGTTTAATTTATGTGATTAAACATATTCTACTTTGGCAATACCAATTTTTGTATTTCTTAATGCTTAATTTTATGATTTGCAAGCAAAAATGTAAGTGTGCAAATACTTTTTGTACCCACTGTATGTCGGAATACGATGCAAATGACACAATTCTAGAGTATACAAATTTTAATTCGACCATTTTCTGATTTTATCTTGCAATTGTCATTTTAGTATTTTAACCATTCATATATTGTTACGTTTTTATCTTGCTTGCACTTATGAAGTTCATTTTCTTTGATTTTTTTTTTTTTCATGAATTAAAAAAAAAACTGTTTGGCGCTGCATAGCCAAATCTGGCTATTGTGCCACTAAACCCCATCAACCAACCAGATCTTTGAATATATTTAATTTACTAACAACACTTTTTTAAAATTAATTTTCTAGTTCATTAATGTTAATTTTCTCAAGTACATTAATTAAATCCTTTTCATTACCTAAATACTTTCTTATCCATGAAGGACAAGGGATACAATCAGAAAAAGTAAACAACCTGAACAAGGACATGCAAATATTATCCTTTGCCATAATGAATACTTATTGATACTTCAACTGTTCTACAATTCATTAGGGGCCTGAATGGCCGAGTGTCAGCGCTCTGGCGCTCGGTGCCACAGGTTTCGGGTTCGAGTCTGGCGGTGCCATGGATGTGGTAGTGGTTCGGAATCCACTTTAGTCGTAGGTCCCGGTCTCATTTGACTGTAAAGAGCGTCACGGGAGCCAAGTCAGACTTCTACCTACGGGTGCTCCATCACAACAGAAGCTGCCCCCTTTCCCTCCATCTATAACTAGTACTCATGGGATGTCCGTCACGCACAGCAGGACACTGAGGATTAGTCACAACAACAACAATTCATTATACAAGAAATATTTCCCTTGAAAAACGTTAAAACTTTGGCATTATTCATACGCTTTGGCATTATTCAATACGCCAGACTGCGATCCATGGATCAGAACAAGTAGTTATCGGATGGAGCAAGATCTGGTGAATAGGGTGGGTAGGTTTGAAACATCCCATTTCAGTCATTTTTACATTTTTTGATTACACGAGTTGCATGTTGTATGTCTTGCTGACACTTTGTTTTAGGGTGCCTTTGCTCAAATTGTGGCCGTTATTCCTTCAATGCACGGCTCAAATGCATCCGTTTGTGATCGGTAGCGTTGAACAGTGTGGTTTTTGTTCGGTCGAAATACACAAAAATCCAGTGGGTCCACATCCAATACAGAGCATGATCTTCGAACCACCAATAACAGCTGGGCTGAACAGGCGGCTGTTGCACTATTAGTATGCGAGTTATAGCAATTTCAGTGTTCATCACGTGCAGTCCACTCTGGCTGACTGTCGATTGACTCCGATGTGAAATGATGGTGCCATGTTTCATCCATTGTCACATACCGACGAGAAAATTCGGGTTTATTGCGATTGAACAGCTCCAAACACTGCTTAGACTCATCCATTTGTTGTTGTTTTGGGTCAGTGTGAGCTCGCGCGACACCCACTTTGAACAGAGCTTTCGCATATCCAAATATTCATTCACGATACGTCCAACACGTTCCTTTGATATCTTTAGGGTCTCAGCTATCTCAATCAACTTCACTTTATATCACTCTTCGGTTACTCACTCTTCGGTTATTAGAAATTATTTGTGGACTTTGATTTTTTTTTGGTCGGTAACAGCCTCTTTGGGGCGTCCACTGCGTGCATCGTCCTCGTTGCTCATTTCAATTTAGCAGACCACTTCTCCACGGTTGATTTTCCGGGTGCAAAGTCCGAATAATGTTTATCAAGCCAAGCCTTGCCTTCAATAGTATTTTTTGTCGCCAAAAGCAATGCTTTATTAAGACACGAAATTCCTTTTAATCCATTTTTCAAACTAACAAAAGTTGCTTCACTAAAAATGCTATAACTCGCATACTAATCGTGCAACAGCTGTCAAATTTATACACGTGTCTTTTGAAGGTTAGAGCCAACTAAAAATCATATGGATTTAACACTAGTAGCGTCATGTATGTCAGCCTACGAACCTTTTAGCCCACCTGTTATTTGGCCTTAATCAGGCAAACCTTAGGATTATTGCAGCTTATCCATTTTTCATCGATTGAATGTAAAAATCCTTTTCTTTTTTCACGTTGAAGCAATTATTCACAGGAGGTGCTGGAGGAACTGCGCCAAGAGTATCATGGAGCATTTCCGCACGTAATTTTTTATATTACGGCCAAATTTTCCCGTTTGCCTGGACAAATTTCGGTCACAATAAAAATGTTGACAGCCGATCAAAATTTATTCATCTGAAGGCCTTCCAAACCAAATTGCAGCCAAATCGGAAGCAAAACGCGCTAACTCGCTTAAAACTGCTCGGAGAGCCCCAGAGCGTTTTACTTTATTTTTTGTATTAATGACGCTTTTGTTTTTTAAGGGCACCAGACTTCCACCAGCTTCTGCACGACACAGTTCATCCAGCTGGTGAGTATTTTTTACTTGGATAATCATTTTTTTTTTTTTTAAGTCTCTATTATGAACTGTTATCAAAATTAATTATGAGTAATTTTGCTAAGTCTATGGACGTAAAAAACATGTTTGTGTGTGTTTTTTATTCTGTAGAATCCACTATTTGAAGGTCATTATTTTAAGTAGTCTCATGTTTTTACATTTAATATTACTAATTTAACTTTTTAAAATAGTTGATTTAAAAGATATTTTCATTGGATTAATATTTGGAGTGTTATCAAACTTACACTTTTTAAAATATATTATTGCAGAAGCCCGCCCCTGCCAGGAGACCTTGTCGACCCGTAAGTCTTCTGTTTCTTCAAAATTAATTTTTGTATTATCTAAACTTTCAAGCCTATTCACGTTAAGGCACTCAGTCAGCATAGAATTAATATAAGAATTTGAATGACAATACATTATGTCAATAAATTATTTAAGCAAATTATTATAGAATTGCGACGAATAACGATAACAATTCATCAATCGGCTACTGTATATTAACTTGCACAGGTATAATTAAAATGCAACTGTCAGGTAAAAAAAAATATTTAAATGTGATGAGCATGTGTCTTAAAATTTACAATTACATCTGTTTTTGAACATTGATCTTTGATGTTACCATCATTCCTTCCTGCATTCCTGCTGAAGCTCTTTAAAAAACAAAAAGTGTAAAAGTGTGGATTTTGCATTAGCACTTAGAGGGAAAAACTGAGATATTTGATATTTTTTTATTATTGTATCACAACTTAATTCCCAAATGGTCTATAATCAATAAATTACCTATAATATACACATTTGTAATCTAATGATGTATATAATATATGTGTTACTTATCTTAAATGTAAATTAGTTCTGAGTTGAGCAATTATAACATATTTCCTTGAAAAAACCAAATTGCTGCATCATCAGTTACTATCTGCTTAATTCAACATTCATGTGAATTCTTTATGTCTAAAAATACTGTCCTGATTCCTATCAAACCACCTAGTTGAATACAATGTTATATAAAAACAAATACGAGAGAGAAATGTTTTGAAATTCAGAGCAATTAAGATAAAAAAAAAATAAGTATATGTAATATAAATTTGAGAACAACTCTATTATATGTAATAAGGTTTTTCGTCCATTTCAGAGACCTGAACAGGGGTCTCTTTGATGAAATTGTAGCCCTGTCATCCGGTCATTACAAGGAACCTCCGAACAGCACAAGGTGTTGACGTTTGCTGATGACCTTTGCCTCCTTTCCAATCGTCCCGCAGATCCTCAAGACCTACTTACCAACAAATGAAACGACTAGGCCTGCATTTGAACCCAAACAAATCCTTTGCCTTTCATCTCCGGGGTTCCACTCCAGTTGGAACATGCGATTCCTCTTTCTTCATAAACAATCATCGGCTGATCCCTGTACATGAGGGAGAATTCCACAAGTTTCTTGGCAAACCGATTGGGTTCAAGGCGGTTCCCAACTACTCCTCACTCAACGACCTCGGTATCAAGCTTGCCACCACTAAATTAACACCTTGGCAACGTCTTTACGTCCTAAAGACCTTCTTCTACTCCTCCCTGCAGTTCCCTATGCGTACTGCCCAGTTTCCTAAAAGGGAGACTGGGGCAAAGTTGACAAAGTCATCCTCAAGGAGGTGAAAACCACACTCAACCTCCTTTCTGAGGCATCTAATGACTACGTGTTTGGGCTAAGGAAGCTGGGCTGCTGTGGTCTTCCTATCGCCGCAGAAGATTCCGACATTAATTTAGTAGACACAGCATTCAAACTTCTGTCTTCTAGAGACGAATTGTGCGCCAAAAGTGCCATTGCCTCACTACAGTCAACTGTTCACAAAAGAATAGGAAGATTGCCTGACGACCAAATCCTCTCAGATTATATGTCAGGTGATATCGGTGGGGACTTTAGCACCACATCTAACAAATTCTCCAATACCTGGTATGTAGCTAGGGTTGCCTCTAGGAGACTAGGGGTGCAGTGGATCTTTGAAAATTCCGTGCCCTCCTTGGTTTTCAAGACTTGACCCTTAAGGTTAATAACGGAAGGAAAAATTTGTTTTCCATCAGAGACCGCCTTCGGAACTCTAGCACGACAAATCTCCTTCGTAAGAAGAATCAAGGCAAAGCTCTACAGGTTGTGTCACTTGCTCCTGCCAGCTCTCACTTTATTACTGATGGGGCCTACACGAGGTTTGCCGACTGGAGGTTCATTCACCGGGCTCGGTTGAACCTTGTGCCCTTGAATGGGGCAAAGTCGTGGCTGAAAAGAGTGACCAACGCTGCCGCAGGTGTGGCTATAGACAAGAGACTCTTTCCCACGCGCTAAATCACTACTCCAGATTTTCCTGTGCCTGGCAACTTCAACATAACTCCATTGTCGATAGTTTCTTTCGTGCATTTCAGAGAAACCTGAATCTGAACAGGGTACTGGTCGAGGAGGTGCTGGAGAAACTGCGCCAAGAGTATCGTGACGCAGTCCTATCAAATGAAGTACCAACCTGGAGCAGCGCAGAAATGGAGGACTATCTGAAGGCTTTGTGGGCCACCACACGTCAGGTAACGAAGAAAAACGGCGTAAGGTGGTCACCAAGCACGATGTAATGTATGCCCTGTATAAGCAAGCGGAACACCAAGGCGCAGTTCTCTCGAACCAGGTGCCCATCCTCTGCAGTCTCCCAATGGAGGATTATTTGAAGGACTTGCGGGCCAACGCATGCCGCGTACCTAAGGAAAACCGGTGGAAGGTGGTCACCAAGTATGATATAATGTATGCCCTGCATAAGCGGGTGGAATACCAAGGTGCAGTTCTCTCCACCTTTTTCACATTAAGGCATTCCGGTTGGCATAGCGTTAATATAAGAATTTGAATGATATTACACTACGTCAATAAATTAAGCAAATTATTCTAGAATATTAGCAAAGCGGAGTACTATGGCGCAGGCCTCTCGAACTAGGTGCAGTCTCCTAATGGAGGATTATTTGAAGGACTTGTTGGCCAAGCACGCCGGGTGACTAGTCGATTACATCTAATAAGGTTTTTTTCGTGCATTTCAGAGAAAGCTGATCCTGAACAGGGCACTGTTCGATGAGGTGCTGGAGGAACTGTGCCAAGAGTATCATGGCGCAGTCCTATCAAATGAAGTACCAACCTGAAGCAGCGCAGAAATGGAGGACTATCTGAAGGCTTTGTGGGCCAACGCACGCCGGGTGACTAAGTATAAACGGCGTAAGGGTGTCACAAAACAAGACATAATGTCTGTCCTGTATAAGCGGGCGGAGTACCATGGCGCAGTTCTCTCGAACCAGGTGCCCATCCACTGCATATATTTGGAATGTTATCGAACATCTGCAATATATAAAAAAAAAATCAGCTGAAGCCTGCACCTGCCAGGAGTCCCGGTCGACGCGTAAATGTTCCGTTTCTTCAAAATTAATTTTTGTAATATCAAAACTTGCAAGACTTTTTCACATTAAGGCACTCGGTCGGCATAGTGTTAATATAAGAATTTGAATGATAATGCATTACGTCAATAAATAATTAAGCAAATTATTCTAGAATATTAGCACAAGCGGAGTACTATGGCGCAGGCCTCTCGAACTAGGTGGTCTCCTAATGGAGGATTATTTGAAGGACTTGTGGGCCAACGCACGCCGGGTGACTAAGCATAAACTGCGTAAGGTTGTCACAAAGCAAGACATAATGTCTGTCCTGTATAAGCGGCGGAGTACCATGGCGCAGTTCTCTCGAACCAGGTGCCCATCCACTGCAGTCTCGTAATGGAGGATTATTTGAAGGAAACGTAAAAATTTTTCCGGACTTCAAATTTTTTCTGTAATTTTAAATTTTCTCGGACTTTCGTTGAAAATTCGAATTTTCGTTGAAATATGGAAGTTTGTTGTACGTTAGAACTTCGGTCGAACCTAGGAATTTTAGTCGGACTTTGAGATCTTTGTTTTACCTTGGAATTCTGGTTGTACTTAGGTACTCTGGGTGGACTTGGGTGTTCTAGTTGAACTTGGGTATCCTGGTCGAACTTAGGTATTCTGGTTGTAATTAGGCATTCGGGTCGAACTTGGGTTTTCCGGTTAAACTCAGTTGGTCGGACTTAGTTGTGTATTAAATAGGTCGGATTGTGATTTCTTGGTTACAATTTCTTTAACCTGGTGACCAGTCTTTTATTTTACTTAATTTGGCTTTTTAATTTTAACTTTAATTGTTTTTGTACCTTTTTATGTGAAGGGTTGGTTGGGTAACTGTCAGCATGTTGGGCATTTCTGGAACTGTGTTTTCAAGTTTTCAGATCCTGCTGTTTGTGTATTTGTATTTTTATTTGGGTACCCGGGCATTACTGCATAACGTGTTTTCAGGTTTTGCTGCTGGGTAGTTGTAATTATAGTGTTGTAAATATTTCTATTTGGAGGGGTAATCTTTTAATTGTGTCTGGGGGTTGGCGGGTTCTTTTCAGGTCTGCTTTAATGGGTTACTTGTCTTACCTTGTATTTTGTATATTGTGTTTATGTGTTGAGTTAATACTCACTTGCCCCATTGACCACCTTATCCCGTCCTTCCCCCGCGTTTTCCTTCGTGTCCTCATGCTCATCTGTAGATATTTTCATAACAGATTTTTTCATCCCTCATTTCCACCTTACATTGTGTTTTTGTACTGGTTGCCCCCTCCTAGTATTGTTTGGTTTAAGTGTTTTTCTGTGTGGGCTGACAGTTCCCAAACCTTTTTTTCTGAGGTGTTAATTGAGTTTTGCATGCCAGGTAACTGTCTTGTTAGTTGAGACTTCTTATCACTACGAGTTTACTTTTTCTGTGTTTATTGCTATTGTCTTCACGATGAACTCTACTATTGAGGCTCTGGACTTTCTTGGGGCCTCAAACTTTGCGGCATCCCCTAACAGTGCTTACTCCCCTATTTGCCATTGCACCAGGCAACAGTCTGCTGTGAAACAGTTTACTGGTGCCTGTGATGACCAAGAAGTCACGAACATTGTGCGTGAACTAGTAAGTGAAGCTTCGTGTGTGCCTCCAAATGTGTCTCCCATTGTGTGCGCCGAAACTAAGGCTTTGGACAATTTTGAAGCCTGTTTGACTAGCTCCTTCTCCGTCTGCCACAGGACTCGCCAACAGTTGGCAAACAGGGAGATTAAAAGCGTCCTCGGTGAGAATAACTTTTCTCCCGTTCCTGACGATTCCAGTCATGTGTTTCAACTAGTTGAGAATGCGCTCCTTGAACAGGAAGTCCTTGATTCGGTGAGTGACATGCTTAATCGCATTTCACCTAACAATTCCCCTTGTGAACTCACCTTTGATACTATTTCTCCTCCTGTTGTGTCCGGGACATTTTTCCAGATGGAAAACATCCTAAGTCCCATTCCCATGTGCACTTCGCCCTGTGGCATCACTTTTGATGGGTCTTCTCCACTGGCCAAGCCACGGACTTTCTTCCAAAAAGAGGAGCACTTACATGCTTCTGCTGAAGCTGTTCCTTCCACTGAGACTGATGAAGTGACCTTGTTTCCCTCTGACCTTGAGGTTAGAGACCTTCTCTTCGAGAAAAGCCCTTCCGCATCGTTCGACTTTGTCAAACTTACGTGTGTACGCTGCCGACTGTGTTTCTCCTCTGCTTCGGGCCTCGAACATCACATGAAGGATCAGCATGACATCACAATTCTACAGAATAAACGGTCCGAGTCGTCTGCACCTTCTCCACCAAAAGTATGCTCTGCTCCTCCACTTGAGCTTTTACAAGTGGGTCCCTGCTCTGGGCCGCCTCATTGTGCACCTTTTCGCCAACATTCGCCCTGCTAAGACCTGGGCAACTGTTGCTGCGAAACCCACGGTTAGTTCATCCCAGTCTTGGTCGGGTCGGCGTATTGACTTTTCCTCCTCCATTGTGCCCACTCCTCGTCGCCCGATTGGTTCCCGTCCTGCACGGCGCCAGACAGGTCGCATTACGGCCTAAAAAAACTTACACCTCTGAATCCGCTTCGCCCAGCTTGCCAACGTCAATCTCTGTCACGCAAGGCCAAGAAAACCTTGATAATGTATCGCATGTTATTCTCCTTCCTGCCAAACCTCCCCAAGGAGGCGCAAGAAGTATCCATGTGAGCAATGTGATTTTTCATTCAAGACCCTGAAGAGTCGTGAGGAACATCGTGTTGTTCACGTTTTGGAAAAGGAATTCAACGCTCTGCACGGGATTGTGGGAAACATTTCATCGCCCAACTTTGACGACTTCCTCCCTCCCAAGTCTCGTGCGTCAAAGAGTAGTGGGTTCCCAAGAGACATGGGCCTCAAATTGCTGACCCTTCCACTTCAGCTGGTCCTGTCTCAAAGCAGTTGGAACCTGAATCTCCTTCAAGATCATTACATCACTCCACCGCTTCACGAATGACTTCTGATCCCAACACTGCATGTCCCGCTTCCGCTGTTGGGCCCTCCCTCTCGTGTCACTTCTGCGAGAGATCTGGCTTTCCAACGAAGAAAGCACTTAAGTATCACCACTTCCGAGTGCATAAGGTCCCCATTGGGAAACCTCAGCCAAATAGGACCGCCTCCTCATCGGATGGTGAACTTTCTCAGGCTCTTCAAACAACTGGTGCTCCTGCAGACAGGAATGTGTCTCCGCATGCACTTCCTGCAACCACCTTCCCTTTGCGTCGTGAAGGTGACATTCTCCAGGTAGACTTTCCCGTGGATGGGGCAGTTAAGTGCACTGAATCCGGGTGTGATAGGCAATTTGTCTGCAAATCCTGGTCTTCGGCTGTATGTCAGTGAAGAAACATCTGCGGATGTACCACCATCTTCCCCACATCTCTTCCCGTCTCAGATGTGGACTTTGCAATTCTGAGCTGACCAAGCCCATCAAAAAACATCTATGTTTTCTTTCATTGGACCCATATATTCCCAATACGTGTTCTCAGTGGAGGTGTGAACCTTGCGAGATGTCCTTCCCCTCTGAACTTAGTCTAAGGAATCACCTCGCTGGACACAAAAGGAAACAACTGCGGGATGCTGCTCCTAAGCTCTCCATCCCAGTGTCATCACAACGGAAAAGAGCCCGCAAGATGTCTGCGACCGACATTGGTGAGCCCTCTGTGGTTGCCGACCAGCATGCAATTTTGGCTCCACCAGTTGTCCAGAAACCTCTTGCATTGGACAACGTGGTGTCTGAGGAAGAGTCCCCGGGTCCTCTTTCACACTTCCTTGAGGTGTTTGATGACCTGTTCAGGGACCACCCTTCCCAGGAATCTTTTGCTGTTTTTGAACAGCATTGTCTAGAATTTGCGCATGAAGCAATTGCACACCTCTTCCCTGAAGGGAATGACAGACGCATGCCCTCTTCCTCCTCGTCTTCTCCCCCAACATTGAAGACAGACATTCTGGCCACCTGCCAGAAGCTATACCGACGGAACCGTCGTCGAGCTGTCCGAGAAATACTCGGTAATGCAGGGGATAAATGTAAAATTCCTCTCCTGTCCCTTCACACTTTCTTTTCTGAAAGTTGGGAAGGAGGCACCTCTGATCCTCACCTCTACAGTTCCACCATTGCTGGCGATCGGGTCGAGGTGTTTGATTCGGAACTCTCCGAGAAAGAGGTTTGGACAGCACTCAAGAAAGCTGAAAACACTGCTCCAGGGCCAGACCGGCTTATCTACCATCATTTGCGATTAGTTGACCCTGGTGCAAAACTGCTCACCAGAATATTCAACTTGTACCTTCGCTTCCGGAAGGTTCCCTCCTCTTGGAAATCATCTACCACCATCCTCATTCCCAAGGGAGGTGACCCTGCAGAGGTATCTAATTGGCGTCCCATTGCTCTCTCCAACACTTCCTACAAAACCTTTATGAAGTGCTTGGCCAGCAGAACACACACTTTCAATCCCGGATAGTGCTGCTAACGAGTACTTGTATGGCCATCGTAAACACGGCTGTATGGGCATCCCCATTGCAGCAGAAGAATCTGACCTAAACGCCATTGACTCTGCCTTCAAACTACTCACTTCTCGTGATGAACGTCTGCGTGAAATGGTTGTTGAGCATCTCTCTCGAACTGTTCGACCCAGAGTAAAAAGGCCACCCACTGATCAAGACCTCAGTGACTACCTGAGTGGCGATATTGAAGGATCCTTTTCCACTACCTCAAACAAACTTGCAAACATTTGGACTATTGCCCGCTGTGCTTCGAGGCGCCTTAATGTTGAGTGGGTCTTTGAAGACAATGTTCCTAGGCTCATTTTCCAGGACCTTATCCTTAAGCCGCAGCAGAGGAGACGTGTTCTCTTCAGTATTAGAGATCGCCTTCGAGTTGATAGGTCCTTGAAACTTATGAACAAGCTGAACCAAGGAAAGGTGCTAAAACTCATCTCCTTATCTCCTGCCAGCTCGCATTTCGTTTCTAATGGTGCTTACACGCGTTTTGCTGACTGGCGGTTCATTCACAAGGCCCGGCTCAACCTCGTTCCTTTGAATGGCTGTCAGCAATGGAAAGTTGGAAATGACAAACTCTGTCGTAGGTGCAACAATTGGCCTGAAACCCTACCGCATGACGTCTTGTCTTTCTGCCAAAAAGGTTTCATGCCGTATGATGGAGTGCTCGAGCATAATTTCATCATTCAGCAGTCCATTGAGCGGGCAAGGTCCTCCAAGAAGGACATCTGCATTGCCTGGCTCGATGTTACAAATGCTTTCGGAGCACTTCCTCACTCGGCACTTTTTGACTCTCTTCGAGCCCTCCATGTGGGAGAATCCTTGGTGCGGCTCATTGAAGATGTGTACAGTGAGTCCACGACCTCAATTCTCACTGAAGAAGGGACTTCTGAAGCCATTCGGATCAAAAGTGGGGTTAAGCAAGGGTGCCCTCTGAGTGGGCTACTGTTCAACATCGCCCTTGACCCAGTCATTCGATCACTGCAAGGCGCATCCGAACATCACAGGGTGTTAGCCTTTGCTGATGACTTGTGCCTCCTCGCTAACTGTCCGACTGATCTGCAGGAGCTTCTTGATAAACAGATGCAAAGACTTGGGCTGCATTTGAATCCCAATAAATCCTTTGCTTTCCATCTGCAAGGGTATACCCCGGTTGGAACACGTGACACCTCGTTCTATTTAAACAACCATCGTCTCATCTCCATTCAAGAGGGAGACTTTCACAAGTTCCTGGGTAAACCAGTGGGGTTCAATGCAGTGCCAAACTATTCGTCCCTGAATGACCTCGGGGTCAAACTTTCCACCTCCAAGTTGACGCCCTGGGAAAGACTTGACGCCCTTAAGGCATTTTTCTACTCTTCCCTCCAATTTCCCATGAGGACTACACAGTTCCCAAAGGGTGACTGGACGAAGATCGACAAGGCTCTCCTGAAAGAAGTCAAGAATACCCTCAATCTCCCTTCGGAAGCTTCCAACGAGTATGTTTATGGGCAACGGAAGCTTGGTTGCTGTGGTCTTCCCATTGCTGCGGAAGACTCAGACATAAATCTCGTAGACACAGCTTTTAAGCTTCTTTCATCTCGAGATGAGCTCTGTGCCAGGATTGCTCTCGATTCGCTGCAGTCCACGGTGCATAGAAGACTGGGGAAACTGCCGGATGATCAAACGCTTTCGGACTATTTATCTGGCGACATTGGTGGTGACTTCAGCACTACGACCAACAAATTCTCAAACACTTGGACTGTAGCGAGGGTTGCTTCCAGGAGACTGGGGATCCAATGGATTTTTGAGAACTCTGTGCCTTCCTTGGTATTCCAAGACTTAACCCTGAAGGTCAATAACCGAAGAAAGATTTTATTCTCGATCCAGGACCGACTTCGGAACTTCCGTACCACCACTCTTCTTTGGAAGAAAAACCAAGGGAAAGTCATGGAGGTTGTGTCTCTTGCCCCTGCGAGTTCCCATTTCATTGCGGATGGGGCTTTTTCCCGGTTTGCAGACTGGAGGTTTATACATCGTGCGAGGTTGAACCTTGTGCCTTTGAATGGAGCAAAGCCGTGGTTGAGAGAGAATGACCAACGCTGCCGCAGATGTGGCTACCGCCAAGAAACTCTCTCACACGTGCTAAACCATTGCTCCAGGTATTCCCATGCTTGGCAACTTCGTCACAACTCAATTGTGGATCGTCTTGTTGCTGCACTAGGCAGGCGGGGAGATTCTCTCCTGTAATCAGGCAGTTCTCGGTACAGACTTGAGGCCAGACATTGTCTTCAAAAAGGGTACGGACATTTTTCTTATCGACGTCACCTGTCCCTTTGAAAACAGGAAATCTGAGGAACAGGAGTCTTTGAGCAAGCTAGGGCTACCAAAATTACCAAGTACGAACCCCTCCTTCCAATTTACCAGTCCCAAGGTTTATCAGCACATATTGTGCCCATTATTGTGGGAGCATTGGGTTCTTGGGACCCACAAAATGACTCCTTCCTGCGACGATTCATGAGCAGGTCGTTCCTTAACAAACACAGGAAGCTCTGTGTGAGTGATTGTATCCGGTGGTCCCGTGACATTTATATAGAATTTTTAACGGGCCACTGCCAGTATAATGGAGAGAATGGTGAGGAACGTCAATCCTCTGAAGATTCAGATGATGACTTTTTTGATGCTTCACACCCTTCGCAATCCAATGTATAAATGTCTTCTTTTCATCTGTAAATATTTTTTCATTGTATATATATGTGTATAATTGTATATTTCATGTACTAGGTTTTAGGAATGGTGTGTGTATGGTGTATGCACACATAGACGGAAACAGTGCAGTCCTTGGCTGTCACGACTTCCTATGAAATGTGAAAAAGTAAAGTAACATGAATGTAGGTGGATGGTTGTCGGTCGTGATTGTCTTTATAGACTTCTCAATTCATGCTTTCCTGAAGCCCTCTGCTTATGAGAGTCTCCTGCACAATCCTTTCACTATTTTAGATGATTTGGGTTAGATATTCTCTGGCATTCTCCAAGTATGATATAATGTAAGCTCTGCATAAGCGGGCGGAATACCAAGGTGCAGTTCTCTCCACCCAGGTGCCCATCCACTGCATATATTTGGAATGTTATCGAACATCTGCAATATATAAAAAAAAAAAAAAACCAGCTGAAGCCTGTCCCTGCCAGGAGTCCGGTCGACCCGTAAGTGTTGCGTTTCATCAACATTATTTTTTGTAATATCAAAACTTATATGTATAAGCGTCTGTCCTGTATAAGCGGGCGGAGTACCAAGGCGCAGCCCTCTCGAACCAGGTGCCCATCATCTGTAGATTCCTAATAGAAGATTATTTGAAGGACTTGTTAGCCAACGCACGCCAGGCGACTAGTCGATTACATCTAATAGGGTGTTTTTCGTGCATTTCAGAGAAACCTGACCCTGAACAGGGCACTGTTCGATGCGGTGCTGGAGGAACCGCGCCAAGAGTATCATGGCGCAGTCCTCTCGGTCCAGGTGCCCATCATCTGTAGATTCCTAATAGAGGATTATTTGAAGGACTTGTTAGCCAACGCACGCCAGGCGACTAGTCGATTACATCTAATAGGGTGTTTTTCGTGCATTTCAGAGAAACCTGACCCTGAACAGGGCACTGTTCGATGCGGTGCTGGAGGAACTGCGCCAAGAGTATCATGGCGCAGTCCTCTCGGTCCAGGTGCCCATCATCTGCAGTCTTCTAATGGAGGATTATTTTAAGGACTTGTGGGCCAACGCACACCAAGTAACTAAGAAAGTTCGGCGTAAGGTGGTCACCAAGCACGACATAATGTCTGCCCTGTATAAGCGGGCGGAGTACCAAGGCGCAGTTCTCTCGAACCAGGTGCCCATTCACTGCATATATTTGGAATGTTATCGAACATCTGCAATATATAAAAAAATCAGCTGAAGCCTGCACCTGCCAGGAGTCCCGGTCGACGCGTAAATGTTCCGTTTCTTCAAAATTAATTTTTGTAATATCAAAACTTGCAAGACTTTTCACATTAAGGCACTCGGTCGGCATAGCGTTAATATAAGAATTTGAATGATAATGCATTACGTCAATAAATAATTAAGCAAATTATTCTAGAATATTAGCACAAGCGGAGTACTATGGCGCAGACCTCTCGAACTAGGTGCAGTCTCCTAATAGAGGATTATTTGAAGGACTTGTTGGCCAACGCACGCCGGGTGACTAGTCGATTACATCTAATAAGGTTTTTTTTCGTGCATTTCAGAGAAAGCTGATCCTGAACAGGGCACTGTTCGATGAGGTGCTGGAGGAACTGTGCCAAGAGTATCATGGCGCAGTCCTATCAAATGAAGTACCAACCTGAAGCAGCGCAGAAATGGACTATCTGAAGGCTTTGTGGGCCAACGCACGCCGGGTGACTAAGTATAAACGGCGAAAGGGTGTCACAAAACAAGACATAATGTCTGTCCTGTATAAGCGGGCGGAGTACCATGGCGCAGTTCTCTCGAACCAGGTGCCCATTCACTGCATATATTTGGAATGTTATCGAACATCTGCAATATATAAAAAAATCAGCTGAAGCCTGTACCTGCCAGGAGTCCCGGTCGACGCGTAAATGTTCCGTTTCTTCAAAATTAATTTTTGTAATATCAAAACTTGCAAGACTTTTCACATTAAGGCACTCGGTCGGCATAGTGTTAATATAAGAATTTGAATGATAATGCATTTCGTCAATAAATAATTAAGCAAATTATTCTAGAATATTAGCACAAGCGGAGTACTATGGCGCAGGCCTCTCGAACTAGGTGGTCTCCTAATGGAGGATTATTTGAAGGACTTGTGGGCCAACGCACGCCGGGTGACTAAGCATAAACTGCGTAAGGTTGTCACAAAGCAAGACATAATGTCTGTCCTGTATAAGCGGCGGAGTACCATGGCGCAGTTCTCTCGAACCAGGTGCCCATTCACTGCATATATTTGGAATGTTATCGAACATCTGCAATATATAAAAAAAATCAGCTGAAGCCTGCACCTGCCAGAGTCCCGGTCGACGCGTAAATGTTCCGTTTCTTCAAAATTAATTTTTGTAATATCAAAACTTTGGAAGACTTTTCCATTAAGGCACTCATGGTCGGCATAGCGTTAATATAAGAATTTGAATGATAATGCATTACGTCAATAAATAATGGGGCAAATTATTCTAGAATATTAGCACAAGCGGAGTACTATGGCGCAGACCTCTCGAACTAGGTGCAGTCAATAGAGGATTATTTGGAGGACTTGTTGGCCAACGCACGCCGGGTGACTAGTCGATTACATCTAATACAGGTTTTTCGTGCATTTCAGAGAATTTTTTTTTCTGACGTCACCTGAACAGGGCACTGTTCGATGAGGTGCTGGAGGAACTGTGCCAAAGTCAATCATGGCGCAGTCCTATCAAATGAAGTACCAACCTGAAGCAGCTTGGGCAGAAATGGACTATCTGAAGGCTTTTTGTGGGCCAACGCACGCCGGGTGACTAAGTATAAACGGCGAAAGGGTGTCACAAAACAAGACATAATGTCTGTCCTGTATAAGCGGGCGGAGTACCATGGCGCAGTTCTCTCGAACCAGGTGCCCATTCACTGCATATATTTGGAATGTTATCGAACATCTGCAATATATAAAAAATCAGCTGAAGCCTGTACCTGCCAGGAGTCCCGGTCGACGCGTAAATGTTCCGTTACTTCAAAATTAATTTTTGTAATATCAAAACTTGCAAGACTTTTCACATTAAGGCACTCGGTCGGCATAGTGTTAATATAAGAATTTGAATGATAATGCATTTCGTCAATAAATAATTAATCAAATTATTCTGAATATTAGCACAAGCGGAGTACTATGGCGCAGGCCTCTCGAACCAGGTGGATTCCTAATGGAGATTATTTGAAGGACTTGTTGGCCAACGCACGCCAGGCGACTAGTCGATTACATCTAATAGGGTGTTTTTCGTGCATTTCAGAGAAACCTGACCCTGAACAGGGCACTGTTCGATGCGGTGCTGGAGGAACCGCGCCAAGAGTATCATGGCGCAGTCCTCTCGGTCCAGGTGCCCATCATCTGTAGATTCCTAATAGAGGATTATTTGAAGGACTTGTTAGCCAACGCACGCCAGGCGACTAGTCGATTACATCTAATAGGGTGTTTTTCGTGCATTTCAGAGAAACCTGACCCTGAACAGGGCACTGTTCGATGCGGTGCTGGAGGAACTGCGCCAAGAGTATCATGGCGCAGTCCTCTCGGTCCAGGTGCCCATCATCTGCAGTCTTCTAATGGAGGATTATTTTAAGGACTTGTGGGCCAACGCACACCAAGTAACTAAGAAAGTTCGGCGTAAGGTGGTCACCAAGCACGACATAATGTCTGCCCTGTATAAGCGGGCGGAGTACCAAGGCGCAGTTCTCTCGAACCAGGTGCCCATTCACTGCATATATTTGGAATGTTATCGAACATCTGCAATATATAAAAAAATCAGCTGAAGCCTGCACCTGCCAGAGTCCCGGTCGACGCGTAAATGTTCCGTTTCTTCAAAATTAATTTTTGTAATATCAAAACTTGCAAGACTTTTCACATTAAGGCACTCGGTCGGCATAGCGTTAATATAAGAATTTGAATGATAATGCATTACGTCAATAAATAATTAAGCAAATTATTCTAGAATATTAGCACAAGCGGAGTACTATGGCGCAGACCTCTCGAACTAGGTGCAGTCTCCTAATAGAGGATTATTTGAAGGACTTGTTGGCCAACGCACGCCGGGTGACTAGTCGATTACATCTAATAAGGTTTTTTCGTGCATTTCAGAGAAAGCTGATCCTGAACAGGGCACTGTTCGATGAGGTGCTGGAGGAACTGCGCCAAGAGTATCATGGCGCAGTCCTATCGGTACCAACCTGAAGCAGTGCAGAAATCATCTGAAGGTTTTCCTAACGCCGGGTGACTTATAAACGGCGAAAGGGTGTTCCTGTATAAGCGGGCGGAGTACCATGGCGCACTCGAACCAGGTGCCCATTCACTGCATATATTTGGAATGTTATCGAACATCTGCAATATATAAAAAAATCAGCTGAAGCCTGTACCTGCCAGGAGTCCCGGTCGACGTAAATGTTCCGTTTCTTCAAAATTAATTTTTGTAATATCAAAACTTGCAAGACTTTTCACATTAAGGCACTCGGTCGGCATAGTGTTAATATAAGAATTTGAATGATAATGCATTTCGTCAATAAATAATTAAGCAAATTATTCTATAATATTAGCACAAGCGGAGTACTATGGCGCAGGCCTCTCGAACTAGGTGGTCTCCTAATGGAGGATTATTTGAAGGACTTGTGGGCCAACGCACGCCGGGTGACTAAGCATAAACTGCGTAACGACATAATGTCTGCCCTGTATAAGCGGGCGGAGTACCAAGGCGCAGTTCTCTCGAACCAGGTGCCCATTCACTGCATATATTTGGAATGTTATCGAACATCTGCAATATATAAAAAAATCAGCTGAAGCCTGCACCTGCCAGGAGTCCCGGTCGACGCGTAAATGTTCCGTTTCTTCAAAATTAATTTTTGTAATATCAAAACTTGCAAGACTTTTCACATTAAGGCACTCGGTCGGCATAGCGTTAATATAAGAATTTGAATGATAATGCATTACGTCAATAAATAATTAAGCAAATTATTCTAGAATATTAGCACAAGCGGAGTACTATGGCGCAGACCTCTCGAACTAGGTGCAGTCTCTAATAGAGGATTATTTGAAGGACTTGTTGGCCAACGCACGCCGGGTGACTAGTCGATTACATCTAATAAGGTTTTTCGTGCATTTCAGAGAAAGCTGATCCTGAACAGGGCACTGTTCGATGAGGTGCTGGAGGAACTGTGCCAAGAGTATCATGGCGCAGTCCTATCAAATGAAGTACCAACCTGAAGCAGCGCAGAAATGGACTATCTGAAGGCTTTGTGGGCCAACGCACGCCGGGTGACTAAGTATAAACGGCGAAAGGGTGTCACAAAACAAGACATAATGTCTGTCCTGTATAAGCGGGCGGAGTACCATGGCGCAGTTCTCTCGAACCAGGTGCCCATTCACTGCATATATTTGGAATGTTATCGAACATCTGCAATATATAAAAAAAATCAGCTGAAGCCTGTACCTGCCAGGAGTCCCGGTCGACGCGTAAATGTTCCGTTTCTTCAAAATTAATTTTTGTAATATCAAAACTTGCAAGACTTTTCACATTAAGGCACTCGGTCGGCATAGTGTTAATATAAGAATTTGAATGATAATGCATTTCGTCAATAAATAATTAAGCAAATTATTCTAGAATATTAGCACAAGCGGAGTACTATGGCGCAGGCCTCTCGAACTAGGTGGTCTCCTAATGGAGGATTATTTGAAGGACTTGTGGGCCAACGCACGCCGGGTGACTAAGCATAAACTGCGTAAGGTTGTCACAAAGCAAGACATAATGTCTGTCCTGTATAAGCGGCGGAGTACCATGGCGCAGTTCTCTCGAACCAGGTGCCCATCCACTGCAGTCTCGTAATGGAGGATTATTTGAAGGAAACGTAAAAAATTTTTCCGGACTTCAAATTTTTTTTCTGTAATTTTAAATTTTCTCGGACTTTCGTTGAAAATTCGAATTTTCGTTGAAATATGGAAGTTTGTTGTACGTTAGAACTTCGGGCGAACCTAGGAATTTTAGTCGGACTTTGAGATCTTTGTTTTACCTTGGAATTCTGGTTGTACTTAGGTACTCTGGGTGGACTTGGGTGTTCTAGTTGAACTTGGGTATCCTGGTCGAACTTAGGTATTCTGGTTGTAATTAGGCATTCGGGTCGAACTTGGGTTTTCCGGTTAAACTCAGTTGGTCGGACTTAGTTGTGTATTAAATAGGTCGGATTGTGATTTCTTGGTTACAATTTCTTTAACCTGGTGACCAGTCTTTTATTTTACTTAATTTGGCTTTTTAATTTTAACTTTAATTGTTTTTGTACCTTTTTATGTGAAGGGTTGGTTGGGTAACTGTCAGCATGTTGGGCATTTCTGGAACTGTGTTTTCAAGTTTTCAGATCCTGCTGTTTGTGTATTTGTATTTTTATTTGGGTACCCGGGCATTACTGCATAACGTGTTTTCAGGTTTTGCTGCTGGGTAGTTGTAATTATAGTGTTGTAAATATTTCTATTTGGAGGGGTAATCTTTTAATTGTGTCTGGGGGTTGGCGGGTTCTTTTCAGGTCTGCTTTAATGGGTTACTTGTCTTACCTTGTATTTTGTATATTGTGTTTATGTGTTGAGTTAATACTCACTTGCCCCATTGACCACCTTATCCCGTCCTTCCCCCGCGTTTTCCTTCGTGTCCTCATGCTCATCTGTAGATATTTTCATAACAGATTTTTTCATCCCTCATTTCCACCTTACATTGTGTTTTTGTACTGGTTGCCCCCTCCTAGTATTGTTTGGTTTAAGTGTTTTTCTGTGTGGGCTGACAGTTCCCAAACCTTTTTTCTGAGGTGTTAATTGAGTTTTGCATGCCAGGTAACTGTCTTGTTAGTTGAGACTTCTTATCACTACGAGTTTACTTTTTCTGTGTTTATTGCTATTGTCTTCACGATGAACTCTACTATTGAGGCTCTGGACTTTCTTGGGGCCTCAAACTTTGCGGCATCCCCTAACAGTGCTTACTCCCCTATTTGCCATTGCACCAGGCAACAGTCTGCTGTGAAACAGTTTACTGGTGCCTGTGATGACCAAGAAGTCACGAACATTGTGCGTGAACTAGTAAGTGAAGCTTCGTGTGTGCCTCCAAATGTGTCTCCCATTGTGTGCGCCGAAACTAAGGCTTTGGACAATTTTGAAGCCTGTTTGACTAGCTCCTTCTCCGTCTGCCACAGGACTCGCCAACAGTTGGCAAACAGGGAGATTAAAAGCGTCCTCGGTGAGAATAACTTTTCTCCCGTTCCTGACGATTCCAGTCATGTGTTTCAACTAGTTGAGAATGCGCTCCTTGAACAGGAAGTCCTTGATTCGGTGAGTGACATGCTTAATCGCATTTCACCTAACAATTCCCCTTGTGAACTCACCTTTGATACTATTTCTCCTCCTGTTGTGTCCGGGACATTTTTCCAGATGGAAAACATCCTAAGTCCCATTCCCATGTGCACTTCGCCCTGTGGCATCACTTTTGATGGGTCTTCTCCACTGGCCAAGCCACGGACTTTCTTCCAAAAAGAGGAGCACTTACATGCTTCTGCTGAAGCTGTTCCTTCCACTGAGACTGATGAAGTGACCTTGTTTCCCTCTGACCTTGAGGTTAGAGACCTTCTCTTCGAGAAAAGCCCTTCCGCATCGTTCGACTTTGTCAAACTTACGTGTGTACGCTGCCGACTGTGTTTCTCCTCTGCTTCGGGCCTCGAACATCACATGAAGGATCAGCATGACATCACAATTCTACAGAATAAACGGTCCGAGTCGTCTGCACCTTCTCCACCAAAAGTATGCTCTGCTCCTCCACTTGAGCTTTTACAAGTGGGTCCCTGCTCTGGGCCGCCTCATTGTGCACCTTTTCGCCAACATTCGCCCTGCTAAGACCTGGGCATCTGTTGCTGCGAAACCCACGGTTAGTTCATCCCAGTCTTGGTCGGGTCGGCGTATTGACTTTTCCTCCTCCATTGTGCCCACTCCTCGTCGCCCGATTGGTTCCCGTCCTGCACGGCGCCAGACAGGTCGCATTACGGCCTAAAAAAACTTACACCTCTGAATCCGCTTCGCCCAGCTTGCCAACGTCAATCTCTGTCACGCAAGGCCAAGAAAACCTTGATAATGTATCGCATGTTATTCTCCTTCCTGCCAAACCTCCCCCAAGGAGGCGCAAGAAGTATCCATGTGAGCAATGTGATTTTTCATTCAAGACCCTGAAGAGTCGTGAGGAACATCGTGTTGTTCACGTTTTGGAAAAGGAATTCAACGCTCTGCACGGGATTGTGGGAAACATTTCATCGCCCAACTTTGACGACTTCCTCCCTCCCAAGTCTCGTGCGTCAAAGAGTAGTGGGTTCCCAAGAGACATGGGCCTCAAATTGCTGACCCTTCCACTTCAGCTGGTCCTGTCTCAAAGCAGTTGGAACCTGAATCTCCTTCAAGATCATTACATCACTCCACCGCTTCACGAATGACTTCTGATCCCAACACTGCATGTCCCGCTTCCGCTGTTGGGCCCTCCCTCTCGTGTCACTTCTGCGAGAGATCTGGCTTTCCAACGAAGAAAGCACTTAAGTATCACCACTTCCGAGTGCATAAGGTCCCCATTGGGAAACCTCAGCCAAATAGGACCGCCTCCTCATCGGATGGTGAACTTTCTCAGGCTCTTCAAACAACTGGTGCTCCTGCAGACAGGAATGTGTCTCCGCATGCACTTCCTGCAACCACCTTCCCTTTGCGTCGTGAAGGTGACATTCTCCAGGTAGACTTTCCCGTGGATGGGGCAGTTAAGTGCACTGAATCCGGGTGTGATAGGCAATTTGTCTGCAAATCCTGGTCTTCGGCTGTATGTCAGTGAAGAAACATCTGCGGATGTACCACCATCTTCCCCACATCTCTTCCCGTCTCAGATGTGGACTTTGCAATTCTGAGCTGACCAAGCCCATCAAAAAACATCTATGTTTTCTTTCATTGGACCCATATATTCCCAATACGTGTTCTCAGTGGAGGTGTGAACCTTGCGAGATGTCCTTCCCCTCTGAACTTAGTCTAAGGAATCACCTCGCTGGACACAAAAAGGAAACAACTGCGGGATGCTGCTCCTAAGCTCTCCATCCCAGTGTCATCACAACGGAAAAGAGCCCGCAAGATGTCTGCGACCGACATTGGTGAGCCCTCTGTGGTTGCCGACCAGCATGCAATTTTGGCTCCACCAGTTGTCCAGAAACCTCTTGCATTGGACAACGTGGTGTCTGAGGAAGAGTCCCCGGGTCCTCTTTCACACTTCCTTGAGGTGTTTGATGACCTGTTCAGGGACCACCCTTCCCAGGAATCTTTTGCTGTTTTTGAACAGCATTGTCTAGAATTTGCGCATGAAGCAATTGCACACCTCTTCCCTGAAGGGAATGACAGACGCATGCCCTCTTCCTCCTCGTCTTCTCCCCCAACATTGAAGACAGACATTCTGGCCACCTGCCAGAAGCTATACCGACGGAACCGTCGTCGAGCTGTCCGAGAAATACTCGGTAATGCAGGGGATAAATGTAAAATTCCTCTCCTGTCCCTTCACACTTTCTTTTCTGAAAGTTGGGAAGGAGGCACCTCTGATCCTCACCTCTACAGTTCCACCATTGCTGGCGATCGGGTCGAGGTGTTTGATTCGGAACTCTCCGAGAAAGAGGTTTGGACAGCACTCAAGAAAGCTGAAAACACTGCTCCAGGGCCAGACCGGCTTATCTACCATCATTTGCGATTAGTTGACCCTGGTGCAAAACTGCTCACCAGAATATTCAACTTGTACCTTCGCTTCCGGAAGGTTCCCTCCTCTTGGAAATCATCTACCACCATCCTCATTCCCAAGGGAGGTGACCCTGCAGAGGTATCTAATTGGCGTCCCATTGCTCTCTCCAACACTTCCTACAAAACCTTTATGAAGTGCTTGGCCAGCAGAACACACACTTTCAATCCCGGATAGTGCTGCTAACGAGTACTTGTATGGCCATCGTAAACACGGCTGTATGGGCATCCCCATTGCAGCAGAAGAATCTGACCTAAACGCCATTGACTCTGCCTTCAAACTACTCACTTCTCGTGATGAACGTCTGCGTGAAATGGTTGTTGAGCATCTCTCTCGAACTGTTCGACCCAGAGTAAAAAGGCCACCCACTGATCAAGACCTCAGTGACTACCTGAGTGGCGATATTGAAGGATCCTTTTCCACTACCTCAAACAAACTTGCAAACATTTGGACTATTGCCCGCTGTGCTTCGAGGCGCCTTAATGTTGAGTGGGTCTTTGAAGACAATGTTCCTAGGCTCATTTTCCAGGACCTTATCCTTAAGCCGCAGCAGAGGAGACGTGTTCTCTTCAGTATTAGAGATCGCCTTCGAGTTGATAGGTCCTTGAAACTTATGAACAAGCTGAACCAAGGAAAGGTGCTAAAACTCATCTCCTTATCTCCTGCCAGCTCGCATTTCGTTTCTAATGGTGCTTACACGCGTTTTGCTGACTGGCGGTTCATTCACAAGGCCCGGCTCAACCTCGTTCCTTTGAATGGCTGTCAGCAATGGAAAGTTGGAAATGACAAACTCTGTCGTAGGTGCAACAATTGGCCTGAAACCCTACCGCATGACGTCTTGTCTTTCTGCCAAAAAGGTTTCATGCCGTATGATGGAGTGCTCGAGCATAATTTCATCATTCAGCAGTCCATTGAGCGGGCAAGGTCCTCCAAGAAGGACATCTGCATTGCCTGGCTCGATGTTACAAATGCTTTCGAGCACTTCCTCACTCGGCACTTTTTGACTCTCTTCGAGCCCTCCATGTGGGAGAATCCTTGGTGCGGCTCATTGAAGATGTGTACAGTGAGTCCACGACCTCAATTCTCACTGAAGAAGGGACTTCTGAAGCCATTCGGATCAAAAGTGGGGTTAAGCAAGGGTGCCCTCTGAGTGGGCTACTGTTCAACATCGCCCTTGACCCAGTCATTCGATCACTGCAAGGCGCATCCGAACATCACAGGGTGTTAGCCTTTGCTGATGACTTGTGCCTCCTCGCTAACTGTCCGACTGATCTGCAGGAGCTTCTTGATAAACAGATGCAAAGACTTGGGCTGCATTTGAATCCCAATAAATCCTTTGCTTTCCATCTGCAAGGGTATACCCCGGTTGGAACACGTGACACCTCGTTCTATTTAAACAACCATCGTCTCATCTCCATTCAAGAGGGAGACTTTCACAAGTTCCTGGGTAAACCAGTGGGGTTCAATGCAGTGCCAAACTATTCGTCCCTGAATGACCTCGGGGTCAAACTTTCCACCTCCAAGTTGACGCCCTGGGAAAGACTTGACGCCCTTAAGGCATTTTTCTACTCTTCCCTCCAATTTCCCATGAGGACTACACAGTTCCCAAAGGGTGACTGGACGAAGATCGACAAGGCTCTCCTGAAAGAAGTCAAGAATACCCTCAATCTCCCTTCGGAAGCTTCCAACGAGTATGTTTATGGGCAACGGAAGCTTGGTTGCTGTGGTCTTCCCATTGCTGCGGAAGACTCAGACATAAATCTCGTAGACACAGCTTTTAAGCTTCTTTCATCTCGAGATGAGCTCTGTGCCAGGATTGCTCTCGATTCGCTGCAGTCCACGGTGCATAGAAGACTGGGGAAACTGCCGGATGATCAAACGCTTTCGGACTATTTATCTGGCGACATTGGTGGTGACTTCAGCACTACGACCAACAAATTCTCAAACACTTGGACTGTAGCGAGGGTTGCTTCCAGGAGACTGGGGATCCAATGGATTTTTGAGAACTCTGTGCCTTCCTTGGTATTCCAAGACTTAACCCTGAAGGTCAATAACCGAAGAAAGATTTTATTCTCGATCCAGGACCGACTTCGGAACTTCCGTACCACCACTCTTCTTTGGAAGAAAAACCAAGGGAAAGTCATGGAGGTTGTGTCTCTTGCCCCTGCGAGTTCCCATTTCATTGCGGATGGGGCTTTTTCCCGGTTTGCAGACTGGAGGTTTATACATCGTGCGAGGTTGAACCTTGTGCCTTTGAATGGAGCAAAGCCGTGGTTGAGAGAGAATGACCAACGCTGCCGCAGATGTGGCTACCGCCAAGAAACTCTCTCACACGTGCTAAACCATTGCTCCAGGTATTCCCATGCTTGGCAACTTCGTCACAACTCAATTGTGGATCGTCTTGTTGCTGCACTAGGCAGGCGGGGAGATTCTCTCCTGTAATCAGGCAGTTCTCGGTACAGACTTGAGGCCAGACATTGTCTTCAAAAAGGGTACGGACATTTTTCTTATCGACGTCACCTGTCCCTTTGAAAACAGGAAATCTGAGGAACAGGAGTCTTTGAGCAAGCTAGGGCTACCAAAATTACCAAGTACGAACCCCTCCTTCCAATTTACCAGTCCCAAGGTTTATCAGCACATATTGTGCCCATTATTGTGGGAGCATTGGGTTCTTGGGACCCACAAAATGACTCATTCCTGCGACGATTCATGAGCAGGTCGTTCCTTAACAAACACAGGAAGCTCTGTGTGAGTGATTGTATCCGGTGGTCCCGTGACATTTATATAGAATTTTTAACGGGCCACTGCCAGTATAATGGAGAGAATGGTGAGGAACGTCAATCCTCTGAAGATTCAGATGATGACTTTTTTGATGCTTCACACCCTTCGCAATCCAATGTATAAATGTCTTCTTTTCATCTGTAAATATTTTTTCATTGTATATATATGTGTATAATTGTATATTTCATGTACTAGGTTTTAGGAATGGTGTGTGTATGGTGTATGCACACATAGACGGAAACAGTGCAGTCCTTGGCTGTCACGACTTCCTATGAAATGTGAAAAAGTAAAGTAACATGAATGTAGGTGGATGGTTGTCGGTCGTGATTGTCTTTATAGACTTCTCAATTCATGCTTTCCTGAAGCCCTCTGCTTATGAGAGTCTCCTGCACAATCCTTTCACTATTTTAGATGATTTGGGTTAGATATTCTCTGGCATTCTCCAAGTATGATATAATGTAAGCTCTGCATAAGCGGGAGGAATACCAAGGTGCAGTTCTCTCCACCCAGGTGCCCATCCACTGCATATATTTGGAATGTTATCGAACATCTGCAATATATAAAAAAACCAGCTGAAGCCTGTCCCTGCCAGGAGTCCGGTCGACCCGTAAGTGTTGCGTTTCATCAACATTAATTTTTGTAATATCAAAACTTGCATGACTTTTCACATTAAGGCACTCGGTCGGCATAGTGTTAATATAAGAATTTGAATGAAAATACATTACGCCAATAAATTATTTAAGCAAATTATTTTAAAATATTAGCACAAGCGGAGTACTACGTCGCAGCCCTCTCGAACCAGGTGCCCATGCACTGCAGTCTCCTAATGGAGAATTATTTGAAGGACTTGTGGGCCAACGCACGCCGATTGACTAAGCATAAACTGCGTAAGGTTGTCACAAAGCAAGACATAATGTCTGTCCTGTATAAGCGGGCGGAGTACCATGGCGCAGCCCTCTCGAACCAGGTGCCCATCCTCTGAAGATTCCTAATAGAGGATTATTTGAAGGACTTGTGGGCCAACACACGCCAGGTGACTAGTCGATTACATCTAATAAGATATTTTTCGTGCATTTCAGAGAAACCTGACCCTGAACAGGGCACTGTTCGATGAGGTGCTGGAGAACTGCGCAAAGAGTATCATGGCGCAGTCCAGCCGGACCAGGTTCCCATCCTCTGCAGTCTTCTAATGGACGATTATTTTAAGGACTTGTGGGCCAACGCACACCAAGTAACTAAGAAAGATCGGCGTAAGGTGGTCACCAAGCACGACATAATGTCTGCCCTGTATAAGCGGGCGGAACACCAAGGCGCAGTCCTCTCGATCCAGGTGCCCATTCACTGCAGTCTCCTAATACAGGATTATTTGAAGGACTTGTCGGCTAACGCACGCCGGGTGACTAGTCGATTACATCCAATAGGGTTTTTCGTGCATTTCAGAGAAAGCTGATCCTGAACAGGGCACTGTTCGATGAGGTGCTGGAGGAACTGTGCCAAGAGTATCATGGCGCAGTCCTATCAAATGAAGTACCAACCTGGAGCAGCGCAGAAATGGACTATCTGAAGGCTTTGTGGGCCACCGTACGTCAGGTAACGAAGAAAAAACGGCGTAAGGTGGTCACCAAGCACGATGTAATGTCTGCCCTGTATAAGCGGGCGGAGTACCAAGGCGCAGCCCCTTGAACCAGGTGCCCATCCACTGCAGTCTACTAAAGGAGGATTATTTGAAGGACTTGCGGGCCAACGCACACCGCGTACTTAAGGACAAGCGGTGCAAGGTGGTCACCAAGTATGATATAAAGTATGCCCAGTATAAGCGGGCGGACATAATCCTATAAAAAGTATGGATCAAGTGATATCTGATAATACAAGTCGCTTTGCAACCGTTATGGCTTTACTAAAATGAACCAATAATAGCATTACATAATTTAAATGCTACTTATAAATAATTCATTGAATTCTACTCGGTACCCAATTGCTGCCGTAATATTTGCAATAGGCATTTTATTTATATATGCGACTTATCTGTAAAGCTAATATTCGTGCAATGTTATGTATTGGTAAAAAATATATTACCACAAGCAGAGTACCATGGCGCAGTCCTCTCGTACCAGGTGCCCATCCTCAGCAGTCTCCTAATGGAGGATTATTTGAAGGTACTTGTGGGACAACGTACGCCGGGTAACTAAAAAAGATCGGCTTAAGGTGGTCACCAAGCACGACCTAATGTCTGCCCTGAATAAGCGGGCGGAACACCACGGCGCAGTTCTCTCCAACCAGGTGCCGATCCACTGCATATATTTGGAATGTTATCGAACTTCTGCAATATATAAAAAAAAACAGCTGAAGCCTGCCCCTGCCATGAGTCCCGGTTGACCCGTAAGTGTTGCGTTTCATCAACATTAATTTTTGTAATATCAAAACTTGCAAGACTCTTCACATTAAGGCACTCGGTCGGCATAGCGTTAATATAAGAATTTTCAGGTTATGCTGCGGGGGGCTTATTTTTTACTTTTTATATTACTTTGCATATTGTGTGTTCTCCCGGGGCATTACTGTATACTGTGTTTACAGGTTTTGCTGTGGGGGGCTTTATTTATTTACTTTGGTATTTTAATTTTAATTTTGGCTTTTAATTCTTTGCCTGGTTGGGGGCAGTTGTATTTTTGTTGGGGTTGGCGGGCTTGTTTCAGGTCCTGTATTTGGGTTTAAGGTCTGTTTGTGTATATAATGTATATAATTTATCAGTGTATTTGTGTTCCTTAATTGCCCAATTGGCCGTCCTCCCCGTCTTCCTCTGACTTTGCTTTTTATCATCGTCATTTTGTATCTATATATAGAACAGATTTTTCATTTTCTTCATGTCTCACTTGGTGTGATTGCCCCTGCCCTTTGGCATTGTTTTTCTTTTTACGTGTTTATTGTGTCTGCTGACAGTTCCCCAACCTTTTTTTTTCTGAGGTGTTAATTGAGTTTTTGCTTGCTAGGTTTCTGTCTTGTCGGTTGAGACTACTTTTCTTCTTATTTTGTTTGATAACTTTATGTGCACAATGAACTCATCTACCCACTCTGGTTCTGAGGCTCTAGACATTTTGAGGCCTCAATTGAAAGTTCCTTTTCCCTGTGTGTCATAGGACACGATCGCAATTGGCCGCCAAAGAACTTTTTTGGTGTGCGTCAGGTTGGTGCTCCCTCGGGTGCCCTCCTGGACAGTTTTCGTTCTGCAAGTGTTGACTCGATGGTGGACAGGGATGTCCTGATTGCAATGGACAATATTATTGACAATCTGCCATGCACCCCTTCGCCAACCGTCTATCCTTGTGATCTTGAAAATGTTTCTCAGCTAGTGGAAAATGCCATCTTGCAGACTGAGGTCATCGACACTGTTAGTGACTTGCTCCACTGCGTTTCGCAGGGCCTTTCTCCGCTTGACCTCATTCCTGATGCTTCATCTCCACCTGCGTTACCTTGCACTTTTTTTCAAGACTGTGACACTCTGGACGATACTACATGTATTGCAATACCCTCTGACTTCATTTATGATGAGTCATCGCCTCTGGCCATGCCACATACTTTCTTTAGTGATGGCAGGAGTGAGAACCCTACCTCTCCTTCTCGTCCCTCATGTGACACTGCGTCATCTGTGCCTACCATCGCCTCTCCAGTGGATGCAGTAGACCTTTTTCCCTCTGAGTTGGAGGTTCGGGACCTCTTCTCCGATCCTCATTCCAACCTGAGGTTTGACTTTGTACACCTGACATGCCGTCCGTGTAAAAAAAGATTCTTTTCTGCGGGTGGACTGGAGAATCATTTGTTCGCCGTGCACAATGTGCGGCCTGACACATCTGGTAGAGGTTGTCTCCTTCTTGTGATGAATTGCTGCCACCGCCGGAACTTCTCGCCTTTACTACTACGACTGGCCTCCTCTCCGTGTGCTCCTTCACCAGGATTTCGCCGGTGAAGACATGGGCGTCAGTTGTTGCTAAACATGGTAAACAGCCTGCTGCTTCCACAACCCCTCGGCATCCTACTACTGTTCTTCCTTCTCGTGCTCTTGGTGTTTCTGGACAGCTTAAGCACTCTGCTGCTTCTACCCCTGCTAATAAAGGTCGAACACGTATCACGTTTGGAAAGGATCCTGACTCTAATCCACATGTGGTGCTTCTGCCGGTGAAACCAGTTCCTCGACTCAGGAAGCAGTTTCCTTGTGACAAATGTGACTTTGTTTTCCGAAGTCGTAAAAGTAGAACAGAACATATGACTGTACATGTTCTTGCGGATCATTTCTCCACGCTTCACGGGCTGGTCAGCGACGCTCCTTCAACTCAATTTGATGACTTTGTGTTGCCCAAGCCCCCGTGCTAATCTTCGGCTGCAGTCTTCCAAAGCCGCGTCTTCATCCCAACGTGAGTCCGCAGCGACTTCACGTTTGACTTCTGCCCCAGACAGGGCATGCCTTGATTCTTCCAGGGGATCCACTCTCTCTTGTGGTTACTGTGACAAAGATGGCTTCCCCAATAAGAAAGCTCTAAAATATCATAATTTCAGAGTGCATAAGGTCCCAATGGGGAAAACTCAGCCTTCGGTAGACAGACAGAATGCGAAGAAGCCTGCAGCATCATTGTTGCCTAGTCCTTCTCCGGCTCTCCAAACATCTGTGAGCCATTCTGATCCCTCTCATCAAGTTCGAGTCACCACCTCTCCGGTCAGTGCTTTGCCTCCTGCTATTTCTCGGCATGACGCACAGATTTCACTCACCTTCCCAATTCATGGGAATATTGCTTGTCCAGAGAGTGGTTGTACTGCTACTTTTGTTAGCAGAGTGTGGAACTCCATGAAGGGGTCACTGATTAAGCACCTTCGGTTTGTTCACAGGGTGTCCATCGCCACCTGCGTCTTCAAGTGTGACATTTGTCACCTTGACATTCTGGGTAAGCCCCGTGAACACCCGTGCTTCGCAGCGGATGGAAATCCCCTCGTCATTGAAGTTACACAGGCATTACAGTGCTCCTCTTGTTCTGCTACCTTTTCCTCGACCTTGGGCCTTCAGAATCATGAGAAGGCCCACATGAAATCGGAAGCCCTTTCGAAGCTTCCTGCCTTTGCTCTTCCTCCGTCCAGGCGTCGGAAAAGAGCGAGGAAAGCTAGACCTACTGCCTCTCCTGTGTCTGATGAAGACACTGTGCATGTCTCAGACGCGTCTCAGATCCTCGCACCACCGGCCGACGCTGACTCAGGCATTGACAGCCAGCAGCCGGTGAATGATTTTGAGGATGAACCGCTTCATCACTTTCAGCAGATTTTCGCTGACCTACTGGAGTGTGAAGCAACTGCTGAAGGTGTACATCTCCTCTCTGAGACCTTTGCACAAATTGTGACTGAGGCGAGAAGTATTGTCTGTCCAAACTTTGATCGGGCAACCTCTACTCTTCCCCATGTTACTAATGTGGATGATCCGCAGCAGTGCCAGAAATTATATAGGAGAAACAGGCGGAAAGCCATCAGGGAGATCAGGGGGGGTCCCGGAACGAGCGATGCTCGATTCCACCCCTGTCATCGAGGAATACTTCAGTGAAGTATGGAGTGAGTCCTCCTCTGATAGCCAGTTTTTCTTGGCTGAGCACCCTGAACGTGATGAGGTCCTGGGAACCCTCCTCTCCGTATCAGAGGTTAATTCAGCGTTCAAATCATGTGAAAACACAGCACCGGGACCCGATCGCATCACCTATAATCACTGGCGGTCCCTGGATCCTCGTGCTACGTTAATGACACATGTATTTAACTGCTGCATACACCTGCGAGCAATTCCTCTTTCGTGGAAAGAATCTACAACAATCCTATTGCCAAAATCTGGGGACGTTACTTGTCCCACCAACTGGAGGCCGATTGCACTGGGCAACACGGCATATAAACTCTTTATGAAGTGTTTGGCAGCGCGTCTCCAGGCCTGGTGCACAAAGCATGATGTACTATCGCCCTCTCAAAAGGGTTTCACCCCGTTTGATGGCGTAATGGAGCACAATTTTGTGCTTCAGAGACGGATTGAAAAGGCCCGTGCCACTAAATCGAGCATTTGCCTGGCGTTCCTTGACATCTCCAACGCCTTTGGTTCGCTTCCACACTCTGCTATTAGAGACTGCCTTGCGGCCATTGGTGTTGGTGACACTTTTCTTGACTTGATTGTGGCTGCTTACTCTAACTGTACGACTAACATCCTCTCCAATGATGCTAGCACTGCTGCTATCTCTATCAAATGCGGCGTTAAACAGGGCTGCCCACTCAGTGGTATTCTTTTCAACCTCTGTATTGACCCGGTCATTAGAGCGGTGCAAGGTGACGCATCTCAGCATCGTGTCTTGGCGTACGCTGATGATTTAGTACTTCTGGCTGATACCCCACAGCAGCTGCAAGACAACATCGACTTGGTCTTTCGGTCTCTCTCCCAGTTATCTTTATTTCTCAACCCTTCCAAGTGCAAATCTATCCATATTTGTGGCTCTCCTCCGGCTGGTGTCCGTAGTTCAACTTTTTACATAAATGAGGTGCCAATTTCGCGTTTACAGGAGTTTGACTTCACTAAATTTCTTGGAAAACCAGTTGGATTTAACGCATGTCCGAACTATGCAAGTATCAATGACTTGAGTCGGTTGGGCATGTCCATCATGTGCTCTGCACTCGCTCCGTGGCAAAGAATTGATGCGTTAAAAGCATTCTTTTTCCCCTCCACGCAATTCGCCATGAGGACAGCACAATTTAAGAAAACTGATTGGGAGAAGATAGATCGTATGCTTCGGAAAGAGATCAAACACACACTTTCAATCCCTGACAGTGCTGCCAATGAGTACTTATACGGCCATCGTAAGCATGGCTGTATGGCTATCCCCATTGCAGCAGAGGAATCAGATCTTAATACCATCGACTCAGCCTTCAAATTGCTCACTTCTCGTGACGAACGACTACGTGAAATTGTGGTTGAGCATCTGTCTCAAACTGTTCGTCCGAGGGTAAAAAGGCCACCCACTGATCAAGATCTCAGTGACTACCTCAGTGGCGACATTGAAGGCCCCCTTCTCTACTACTTCTAACCAACTTTCCAACATTTGGACTATTGCCCGATGTGCTTCTAGGCGCCTCAACGTCGAATGGGTTTTTGAAGATAATATCCCAAGACTCATTTTACCAAGATCTTGTCCTCAAGCCGCAACAGCGGAGGCGTGTTCTATTCAGTATTAGAGACCGCCTCCGCGTTGAGAGGTCCTTGAAGCTGATGAACAAGTTGAACCAGGGAAAGGTGTTAAAACTTGCCTCTCTATCCCCTGCCAGTTCACATTTCGTCTCCAATGGATCTTACACGCGCTTTGCAGATTGGCGATTCATCCATAAAGCCCGGCTTAACCTTGTACCATTGAATGGTTGCCAGCAATGGAAGGTTGGATTCTGTCTGAAGCCTACACACAGCTTGTTGCGGAGGCATCTTCCATCGCCCTCCCGAAAGTGTTGAAACCTGCACCCTTTGCTAATTCTCAGCCCCTCAATATTGACGACCCACAGCAGTGCCAGCGTCTTTATAAGAGGAATCGACGGCGTGCAATTCGGGAGATTGAAAAAGTCGGCTGGTGAAAGGTGCTCCCTGTCACCAGAAACTGTTAATGAATATTTCTCCGCTCTCTGGCAGCCATCTTCTTCTGACCCTGCTTTCTATGTTGATTCTGCTCCGGACAGAGAAGAAGTGCTTAATCTCCCCTTGTCCGTGGCTGAGGTAATGACTGCCTTCCGGTCGTGTGAAAACACGGCACCTGGCCCAGAGCGATTAATTTATAATCACTGAGGTCGCTTGACCCACGGGAAACGGTTCTCACTAAAATGTTCAACTGTTGCATCCAGTTCAAGTTTATCCCTGATGATTGGAAGAGTTCTACGACCATCCTCATTCCCAAATCTGGGGATCCGTCTTCGCTTTTAACTGGAGACCTACTGCTCTGGGCATATTTTTTTATACTAAAATATGTCGCCCCCTGGTTTTGGGACGAGTCGGTTCCTTTCTTTGTGCCGATGCCAATTCCATTGGTCTTTTTCCTTTTGGTCATTGGCATCCTTCTGTTTTTGTGCGTTGGGCCTCTAAATATTTTTCACTAAAATATTGGTAGCCCCCATGTTGCTCGAGCCGATCGCCTGTTTTTCGCCCCCTCTAGCCCCTCACCAATTTTGGTTGAGCTGGCTTGTTGGGACAATAGGGATAAATTTGGTTCCTTAGGGCCTCTACATATTTTTTTTATTAAATATGTCGCCCCCCTGGTTTTTGGAAGAGTCGATTCCTTTCCTTGTGCCGATGCCGTTTGTCTTTTTCTGTTTGGTCATTGGCGTCCTTCTGTTTTTTCGTGTTGGGCCTGTATATATTTTTTCACTAAAATATTGGTGGCCCCTCATGTTTCTTGGCTCAAACTCTTTTGACTGATCTCCTTTCGCTCCTCCCTTTGTTTGGTTGAGTTTGAGCATATGGGGGTCGTGTTAATTGGGTTTTTACTGCTTCCACCATTTGGGGCCAGTTTCCTTGTTTGTTTTTTGGCCTCTTTGTGCCTTTGTTTTCTGAATTTGTTTAAACTTTTTGCTTGTGAAGGGTTGGTTGGGTCACTGTCAGCAATTGGGAGCGGTTCTCTGTATTATTTTATGTGTTTTCAGATCCTGCTACCCGTATTTTTGTTATTAGTAATTTTGTATATTGTGTGTTCTCCCGGGGCATTACTGTATACTGTGTTTACAGGTTCTGCTGCGGGGGGCTTTATTTACTTTTGTAATTATTTTAATTTTTGCTTTATTACTCTTTTAATTGTAATTTTAAAATTAAAAAAAAAATAAAATTAACTTTTAATTCTTTGCCCGGTTGGGGGCAATTGTATTCTATGTTGAGGGTTGGCGGGCTTGTTTCAGGTCCTGTTTTTGGGTTTAAGGTTTTTTCTTGTATTTATATATTCCAATTGTATTTATGTGTTCTTTCCCTGCCCAATTGGCCGTCCTCCCCATCTTCCTCTGAATTTGCTTTTCTCATCACCATTTTGTATATATTAAGAACAGATTTTTTTCATCATGTTTCATGTCTCACTTGGTGTGATTGCCCCCTACCCTTTGGCATTGTTTTTCCTTTTACTTGTCTATTGTGTATGCTGACAGTTCCCCAACCTTTTTTTTCTGAGGTGTTAATTGAGTTTTGCATGCCAGGTAACTGTCTTGTTAGTTGAGACTTCTTTTCTTCTTTATTTTGTGTTATTGATTTTATGTGCACGATGAACTCTACTCCTCACTCTGGTACTGAGGCTCTGGACTTTTTTGAGGCCTCACTTGACAGTTCATTTTCACCTGTGTGTCACAGGACACGTTCACAATTGGCCGCCAAAGAGCTTTATGGTGTGGGTCAGGTTGGTGCTCCCTCGGGTGCCAACCTGGACGGTTTTCGATCTGAAAGTGTTGGATCGATGGTGGACAGGGATGTCATTATTGCCATGGACGATCTTATTGACAATCTACCATGCACCCCACCGCCTGCCACCTATCCTTGTGATCTCCAAAATGTATCACAGCTAGTTGAGAATGCCATCCTTCAGAATGAGGTCATTGACACTGTGAGTGACATGCTCCACTGCGTTTCGCAGGGCTTATCTCCGATTGGCCTCATTCATGATGCTTCCTCTCCAACTGCATTACCCCGCACTTTCTATCAAGGTGGTGCCACTCTCGACAATATTACCTGCATAGCTCCACCCTCTGACATCATTTTCGACGAGTCATCGCCTCTGGCCATGCCACGTACTTTCTTTGGAGATGAGAGGATTGAGAACTCTATCTCTCCTTCTCGTCCCTCATGTGACACACCAGTTGTTGCCGACAGTCAGGTTCAGTGTGGTGCTCTTGCTGAATGCATGCCTGCTGCGTCATATGTGCCTGCTATTGACTCTCCAGTGGAAACAGTAGTCCTTTTTCCCTCTGAGTTGGAAATTCGGGACCTCTTTCCCGATCCCCATTCCAACCTGAGGTTTGACTTCGTCCACCTGACATGCCGTCCGTGTCATAAACGATTCTTTTCTGCGGGTGGACTTGAAAATCACTTATTCGCCGTTCACAATGTGCGGCCTGACACCTCCGGTCGGTTGTCCCCTTCTTGCGATGAGTTACTCCCACCGCCGGAACTTCTCGCCTTTGCTGCTTCGACTGGCCCTCCTCCGTGTGCTCCCTTCACCAGGTTATCTCCGGTGAAGACATGGGCGTCAGTTGTTGCACAACATGCCATTACTCCGAGACAGTTAGGGACTGGAAATCCTTCTTGTAAACAGCCTGCTGCTTCCACAACCCCTCGACTTCTTCGTACTACTCAACCTTCTCGTGCTCTTGGTGTTCCTGGACAGATTACGCACACTACTAATCCACCCCCTGATATTAAAGGTCGAAAGCGCATCACGTTTGAAAAGGACCCCGATTCCAATTCACATGTGGTGCTTTTGCCGGCGAAACCAGTTCCCCCGACTAGTATCACCACTTCCGAATGCATAAGGTCCCCATTGGGAACCCTCAGCCAAATAGGACTACCTCCTCATCGGATGGTGAACTTTCTCAGGCTCTCCAAACATCTGTGACAAATTCTGATCACTCTCCTCAAGTTCAAGTCACCACCTCTCCGGTCAGTGCTTTGCCTCCAGCTTCGACTATTTCTCGGCAAGATGCACAGATTGCACTCACCTTCCCAATTCATGGTAATATTGCTTGTCCGGAGAGTGGCAGTACTGCTACTTTTGTTAGCAGAGTGTGGAACTCAATGAAGGGGTCGCTGATTAAGCACCTTCGGTTTTGTTCACCGGGTGTCCATCGCCACCTGCGTCTTCAAATGTGACATCTGTCACCTTGACATTCAGGGTAAGCCCCGTGAACACCCGTGCTTCGCAGCGGATGGAAATCCACTCGTTATTGAAATTGCACAGACATTACAGTGCTCCTCTTGCTCGGCTACCTTTTTCTCGACCTTGGGCCTTCAGAATCATGAGAAGGCCCACATGAAATCGGAAGCTCTATCGAAGCTTCCTGCTTTTGCTCTTCCTCCGTCCAGGCGTCGGAAAAGAGCTAGGGAAAGCTCGACCTACTGCCTCTCCTGTGTCTGACGAAGACAATGTTCGTGTTTCAGACGTGTCTCAGATCCTTGCACCACCGGCCGACGCTGACTCAGGCGTTGACAGCCAGCAGCCGGTGAATGATTTTGAGGATGAACCGCTTCATCACTTCAAGCAGATTTTCGCCGACCTATTGGAGTGTGAAGCAACGGCTGATGGTATACATCTTCTCTCTGAGACCTTCGCACAAATTGTGACTGAGGCAAGAAATATAGTCTGTCCAAACTTTGATCGGGCAACTTCTACCCATCCCCATGCTACAAATATTGACGACCCGCAGCAGTGTCAGCAACTATATCGGAAAACAGGCGGAAAGCCATCAGGGAGATCCGGGGTCCCAGAGCGAACGATGCTCGATTCCACCCTGTCATCGAGGAATACTTCGGTGAAATATGGCGTGAGTCCTCCTCTGATAGCCCAGTTTTTCTCGGCTGAACACCCTGAACGTGATGAGGTCCTAGGAACCCTCCTCTCCGTATCAGAGGTCACTTCAGCGTTCAAATCCTGTGAAAATACTGCACCGGGACCCGATCGCATCACCTATAATCACTGGCGGTCCCTGGATCCCCGTGCTACGTTACTGACCCATGTGTTTAACTGCTGCATCCACCTGCGTGCAATTCCACTTTCTTGGAAAGAGTCAACAACAATCTTACTGCCCAAATCTTGGGACGTTAGTTGTCCCACCAACTGGAGGCCGATGTTTTCCAGCTGGAAATGGAATGTTCCAGCAGGAGAACGCCCCTTGTCACAAGGCTAAAATTGTGTTAGAGGGGTTCCAGGAACATGATGCTGAATTCCAGTTAATGTCCTGGCCGCCCTAACTCACCGGATCGCAATCCGATAGAACACATTTGGGATGTCCTGGGACGGCAGCTCAGAGTTCAAAGACCACCAATTCGCAATATCTCGGATTTGCGTGACCGTTGCTTAAACATCTGGTACAATGTCTCCGGCCATCTACCAAGGACTTGTGGCATCCATGCCAAGCGGGTTGCAACTGTGTTGCGCGCCAAAAGGTGGCCAACTCGTTATTGACAGGTGGTCATAATGTTTTGGCTCTCGAGTGTATTTAGATCTAACCATGGACAATAAACTCTTTTTAATGTTATTGATGTGGTCTCGAAAAGTGATAAATATCGGAAAAATTCTACTTTTGCCTTCCTCTCATCAATAAGTCCTCAAAATTAATTCTTCAATAAAAACCTCGTTTTTAAATAAGATTTCAAACAAATTCTCACATACTGCCCAATGTGGGAAAGTTAAATCCAACAAAAACCAAATTATACAATATGAACGCTTCAGAAATATCACTGGTGCTCCTTGGTATGCAAGTAATTCTACAATTCACCAAGATCTTAATAGGCACTAGACAACCAAATTATCCAAGAAAGTTCCAACTAATATTAATAAAATACAATTATAAAAACTCAAACTATCTTCACTCAACTTAATGGCTAATATAATTATCCCTACGCAACAACAAAATGGATCTCAGTCTAAGCCGCCATATTTCATTTCTTCTATATTCAATACTAAAATATCTAATCCTTATTTTTTTAAATAATTTAAGGAATTGCAACGAAAATGTCAACCAAACAACTAGCATGCAAGGCCCAATACGACCAGGACGTCTCAGACGACCTTAACCGAGTTGCCAAGGTGGCGCGTCGTTTAAATTCAAAGGGTTGACACAATCATCAGCCGATTAATGCATCTCATCCAAGCCATACTTGCAGAAAAACAAAACTGCAGCACTTCCAACTCAACCTGCAGTCTTACCAGAAAATCTATCGAATTTAATTGACCTAATAATTTATAAGAGCTGGAAGATAATGACCCTCCATTGCTATAGGAAAGCAGCAATGAGTTTTCTTTATGATCAGGGCTTTGTGGAATATTTTACAAATTAATACCCAACATATAACGATTCTAAGACTTACCGAAGTTGAAATAAAAATAACTGACGCTGTCCAAATCAATTCACAACACCAAAGCTAAATTCTTACGGTCAGTTTGGAAGGCATAGATATAGTAAATGGATAAATCTGATATTTTTTTTTAATCATGTGCTAATTATCTTATTTAACTTGTATATCATTCTTGTTCATATTTATGTTTCCATGTTTTTGAAATACGATTTTTTGTCAATTTTCTCGTCATCTTGTATTTCGTCGTTGTGTGTGCATTGCTGCATATATTTGTACAAACATACTTGTATCCACATTGTATGGGGTATAAGTAAGCACTGTATACTTTTGCCAAATTGTATGGTGTAAAAGTTTGCATTTTTCCCCCCAGCATTTCTATTACAATTTCTTTTAATGGTTTAATGCAAGTGGATCTTGGAAAATTTGAACACTTTCTGAATATCAAAAATCCCCATTTCAAATGGCTTATTTCTACTAATACATTTTTAGATTAAGTAACTAATATTTAGGTACTAGTGAATCGCAAACAAATTAATCCACTATCTATCCTTGAATCATATCAATATAATTATGAAATGGTGCATTTCTCTCACTTGAGAACAGTTTTCTTCAATCTTTCGTCAAATTTATCAAACTATAGATACTGAAAGTTCAACAAATGCCAAACAAAGGATATTACCTCATTCAGCCCACTTGCAATGCTGCTACTTTATTACCATTTTCTTCAATTGCACAGGGAAATATTTTCAGGGTAAATATTGCAAAGGACAGAAATTAACATAAAATATCTTCACAAATTATAAGACTTGGTAACTTACACAAATAGACAAAAACGTGTTTTATTTATACATTTATTTTCCAAATATGAATTAAATATCCTTTTCCAAACACATTTCTTCATGCATTTTGTATATAATTATTTTCCTCAAAAACTTCATAATCCACATATAGTGCTCAAATAGAAAATTGGGTACAAAGCTTCAAAACCAACCCAACAGTTACAAAACGTGGTCAAAACGCTAATAAGTCGAATTCAATCCGTCTTATCACATTGATGGACAAAAATATCACACCACCAGAGAGTTGTGCCAGATAAACGAAATTTGTAGGCGTGTTTATACAACATTTTTCATATTTTTCTTTAGACTAATAAAAGTAAAGCTAGCTACGAAAATGCAATTGTTTTAAGACGCGCTAAGTTCACGAGAGCTATTTATTGTATAAATTTGACGTGGTGAATTGATATAAGTTAGGGATGCAAAGAAAAAGAAACAAGCCATTATCAACAGCTCGCTGAATTTTAAAAGCCGTGAATTGGGGCTACGAGAATGTAGATTTTCTTCACGCCTTATTGCAGAAAGACTTTGATCCACTGTATGATTGCTGGCGGCAGTGGTCATTGGAAGATACGGTCGTAAAAAAATGGGCTCCAGACGGCCCTACCGAGAGGGAAGACAGCCATGTTCGGCGCAGAGCTATGGCGCATCGTACTGCGTCTGTAGCAGAAATTCGGGCTGCAATTGACGCAACAAACTGTTACAAATGGGTTACTAAAAACAGCTCCCAGGCAAAGCGCCCTGTAGCGTGTATTATGACTCCAAACCTCTGCCGTATGCGAAGCCAAGCTAGAAATTAATGGAGGAAGGAGTGAAGATTTGTTTTCCAATGAAAAGCAGGGTTCTGCATTGATGGCCGTGTGTTGGTTAGGACAGACGAACTCCTGCAACCAAACACAACCGGAGTTTTGCTCTTTGATGCGTTTAGTTTTTTCTTATTCATCGGGAGCAACTGGTTCAAGAGGGCAAACGCGCCTGAAGCATTTGAGACGTATCATTCATTTTTTGTTATGATCCGTTAGCGCTTTTAAATCTCCCGACAAGTGTACTACCATGGTATTCTGAGCGGGCAAGAGCCAGGTCCTTTAAATGGTAGGCTTGTTGGAATGAATCTGGTGCATTTAAAAAAAAAAAAACACGGGAGAGTGAATCAAAAATGAAAAAATATTCGAAGTTCAGAAATTTTCAGTGTTCTTATCCAAGTGATCACATTTTTCATAATCAAACTGAGGAAATATCTATCGTTGAAGGATCAATTGCTTTGATATAAAAAGATTCGGAATAATCAATCGGGAGAAAGTTGCGACATGATTAGGTGAATAATCAAAAATAAAAAAATCTAGTATTTTAAAAACCTTGGGTATTAAAAAAAAAAAAAAAAAAAAATGGTACAACTAGCTGTTAAGGTAATGATTTCCTGAACTTTAAAAAGTTCAGAAATCTTCGCCGTACAGTAATTATGCGAGACCAGAGAGAAAAAACCCAATTTCTGAATTAAAAATACAGAAGTGCAAAGAGACGAGGGAAAAAACTGGTAGTATTGAGAAAATACTATTTTCTGTTATACTTTATAAAGCAAACAAGGATGCAAAAGACTACGGTACTATTGAACTAAATAGCCATCTTAAAAAGGCAGCGTCGTCGCTAATACGTAGCAATTAGCAAGAAAGAGACCAAACGAAGCAACGAAATCGATAGAAGAAAAACACATCCGCACTGCGCGAAGGCGAAAATCAGAACGACTGAGTTTAACAGATCCTCTTGGCCTTGTGTTACTATCCTTTCTCGACTTCTGTCTCCTCTGTTTTTTTTACTGCAAGTCCCTAACTTTAATGCACCTTGCCTTGGTGAGCTTTCTGCAACCAAACTATCTGCACACCAAACACACAAATCGGAGTTACGCTCTTGGGAGCATTTGCATATGAACGCAGAAGCATTCTCGCTGTTATCCCATGCATCCCGATCGTGCAAATTGTCAGTCTGTTGATTCAACCTATTGTGCTTCTATTTATGAGCAGCATTCGAGAGAGATTCAGTAACCACATCTATCACTACTGGCATGATATTTTCACTAGACATTTGGCTCTATTCATGTGCATTTTCTCAAAAACTATCAAGTAATGTTGTCGACTGGCAAAAAATATTATAAGCACAAGAATTGAATGTACATTACACCAAAAATATATTTATGATTAGTAATGTTGTCTATTTTTAAACTAAGAACAAGGAGATATCATGATACTTATGTTAACAAAGTGTTACTTCTGTAGTGAAAAGAATCAAAATAAGAAAATTCA